>JANTFA010200186.1:0-17473 GCA_026413405.1 Phytosciara flavipes
GAAAATATCAACAAAAAAATGTGAATGCGATACTCGTTCGGAATATGGTTCTTATGGCTTGTCTTATGTAACAGATTTCATCTAGGAAATATGGAAACAATATTAAGTTTTAGTGCAATAACACGGAAAGTTCCGATGTAGTTTTTAGCATTGTCTATATTTGTTTGTGGTGGGTGGGCGGACATATCAAATTGAATTATTTCTTTGCATCTATTCAACTGTCACTTTGAGTAGTTGTAAAAAGGTGTGGTAAGAAATATCATTTTCTTCATGTAAAATACAATTACCATCAAAGCTTCGGAGAAATCGAATTTTCAAAACAATTTGTACCTTGAGAACAGGCTGATCACTTGTGATACTACGACTACCAAACTACCCGGGACGAGAAGGAAACGAGAAGAGGGGTGTAGAAAAGTTTTCAAAAAAAAAGCGTGACGTCATGTTAGTGGTTACGTACTGGCTTTCCACCAAGGATACCAAGGTTCGAACCCAGGTGGGGAGCAATTCTGTATAGCCTTATCCTCTAATGTATACCACGAAAGTAACGTTCGTAGGCCCATTCAAGCTTTATAAAGTGGGTAGTTGAGGTAGTAATATCACAACGAGCCACAGTACCGGACTGGCTTGAAAAGGCCCACCGGAAGCTCCATACAACCCAATTTCAAAAGGTCCACAAATTAAATATTTTCATACCAAAATCGAAAAGGCCCATCGGGAATCCCCCGAAGTCACCATATGGCTAGTCCGAGCCTGAAGAGTTATACGTAACGAAGTTTGACGTCACCCATATTTGATGCATTTGTGTATGATGCACGCTGGTTCTAATCCAGCTGCTACTACAAAGGTATGATAAACTAGCCCTTGAAAAATCGAAAAATAATCCCTCACTTTCATAACTGAAGGCGTGGTTCATAATACACGTTAAGAATGTGGTCACTAGTGTGATTATTCTGCACTAGCTGGTAGTAGCTCAGTGTAACACGCAGGCAGCTAAACCATTCACTTAACAGCGCTGCTCTCGACAAAGAAGTGCCATTTAAATTACTATGCCAAATGTAAGAGTCCGCACCTTCGCAAATTTCCCAATTCGAAAAAATCTCTATGTGAGCGCTGCCGTACTTTGCATAAGAAACTAGTCAATCGGTTTCAACAAAAGAATTAAATTGATAAAACCGGTTGACTAGTTTCTTATGCAAAGTACGGCAGAGCGGACGACTAAGTTTTCATAACGGACTAAAAAAAATTCCTGTAAACAATGGAATGTGAAAATCTTTGCAAATCTACCTCCGGCGGTGAACCGAAAACTCACATCAAGTGTTTACAATCCAGGAAATCTATAAACTGTTATATAAAATGACTACTTACACAAATGACGTCTCACCATAAGGAAAAGAATGAATGTTTAGAAAAACGCGATGGCTCTTAGAAATTTGGGTCTTATTTGCGTGGCAGATGGTAGAGAAATATCAAAGGCCTCAAGAAAATAGAGTGGCGTCATTAATTTGTTTGTTTGTTTCAATGCAACAGGGAGGAGGTTCTGACCCCTAATATGTAGCACACCTAGGATAAGTGTATGAAAGCATAAAACTTAAATTCAATAACGAGCGGTTTCAAGTTTCGTTAGTGTGTTTGCATTGCTCCAATGGTTTCCTCTCGTATCTGACTATTCCGGGGCATATCATAATCCCTGAGTATGTTTTTCATACAGGTATAATGTTATCCCAGAGCACCACAGCCTATTTCGTGGAAGTAAATCAATCTTCAATTTTGTACAGTATAAAACAAATTTTAATAATCTGTAAATGTTGATGATGAGTTCTGGGAAATTCAACTTATTAATTCAGAAAATCCTGCCACCGAAGCCCATGACAAATTTAGACTGAATCAATCTGATTTCAACTAACTTCATATTTTATCCCTTTTTACAAAACGTCGCTATGAACGGCTTGGCTTTGCATGAAAACCTGTACCTCAACCGAAAAAATTCGTTAAAGTGAAATGTGTTGGTGACATTTATAAATACGCTGCCATTAATATCTACGTCAGCTTTCCTCATAAAATGGAGCTGGTTATTACAAACATCCGCAGTTGAACACTTAATAAAAAAAAATTCCCTATTTTGCATATTACACAGCAGCGACAGATTATTTGCTAAATTTCGTTGAATTAATGCAAAATTTTACCACTTTACACGGTCTGAGAGTTTTAAAATAAATAATCTCTTGTGTGTGGTATGCTTCGAGTGTTTAAATAATATTCTATGCATCAATCCTTTCTTTGGACGGTAGGTAGTACAGAACACAGGTTGGGTGATTCAGGTCTCTGTTCGGGTGGCTTTTATCTCTTTTCTTTTTTTGCGGATAGTTCGGTTCGGCTTTTTACACCGTAATGCAATACAATTTTAATTGATTTATGGAACTGCGAATCGTGAACAGCAATGAATTCTCTTGTTTAAGCTACAAAATGGTTAGTATAATGCACACAAAGCACGTAATTTCACTGTAATTTTTGAAGTTGCTACCCCTAATAACACAAATAAACTTAGCAATTAAAATAAAGTTTCGTGGAATTAAAACAGTCGGTGTAGTTTACAGCGACCGTTGCAGCAACTGTGCCACATAATAAACAATTTAATGTGTGTGTACACAAATCGCAATTATTATTTTTTGCTCGAGCTGGTTTGGATTTAAATTTTGAAAATCGTTACATTTCGACAGGTTTCACATGTACTTATTTCATTGTAAACAGAATGATAACTGAGGGGGACCGCACTGAAAATGCAACTCTTTTGTCCGTGTACAGGCCTTATGCAACTCTATCTTTTCGCTTGCAACTCTTTCTCTTCGCTTGCAACTTACTTATTGTGATTATGTGAGGTCTGGACTAGAATTTGCATCAGTGACATGGAGTCCATATCAAGAAGTGTATAAAGATGACATCGAATCAAAGCAAAAACTGTTTATGATTGACTTATTGCACAGTAGAAGTAGTGCTACTTTGCACAGGCCTGCACCGTATAGTGAGAGATGTAAAAGTTTGAAGTTACAGCCTCTAGTTCTTCGTAGACAAATCGCGGATGATATGTGTGCCTATGACATTTTCACGGAACAAACAGACATTGAATTTTTGAACTCGAAGTTTGTGAGGTCAAGGTCGGTGAAGCAGCTGCGACACAACAGGCTGCTTGAGGTAAGATTTGTTCAATGTGGACTATTTGATAAGTCAGCCGGTATCGCGATTAATAGCTCTGATAAATCAATATGCTGAAGTTGTTGTAAATTCGAGGTCGAGGAATGAGTTTAAGTTAAAAGTAATTGGAATGTTAAATCTAGTCATAGATTCAATTCATTGTAAGTGAGTAGTCAGCCAATTTGTTGGCGGTGTAAGTAAAACAAACAAAAAAACTCTTTCTTTTCGCTTGCAACTCTTTTTCTCGCGCGCAATTCTTCTGCAACTCATTTCGTGTGCAACTCTTCTGCGACTCACATTTTTCCCATTTGCAATTCTTTTTTCCCTCGTGCAACTCTTTTCAGTGCGGCCCCCCTCATTGTACCAAGCATTATTGTGTCCAGAA
The DNA here is from genome assembly GCA_026413405.1 of Phytosciara flavipes. Classification (NCBI taxonomy): domain Eukaryota; kingdom Metazoa; phylum Arthropoda; class Insecta; order Diptera; family Sciaridae; genus Phytosciara; species Phytosciara flavipes. Next base: position 3,575 of record JANTFA010200186.1, read on the forward strand.
AGTTCTAGTGTATTAGTTGTTCTATACAAAGTTTCACTACATAAAGATTCTGAATCCGTGCTTTAATCGCTTTTTCAATTTGAGCAACATTTTCAATTGAGAACAGCAAATTACATCAATTGCATCGTCGTCGTCGGTTAAATAGAGTTTGCATTTTAAATGCATGGTACTAAATGGGCAATGTCTCGGTGAGATTTACTTACTTTAGTGAGTGCTGCCATAGCATTGAAATATTCATTCATTTCAGTCAAATAAACTATGAACATTACACACACACACACACCATATGCACTGCTGTGGAAAACTGTGCAGATTCCATTTCATTCGTATGTATGATACAAATAAATGTAACGATGGAAATTCTATTTCGGAAAAGTTTTAAATCCCTTATCCAATATTTGAATTATGCTATTACCAAATAGATGGTCGTTCTGGGGGTAGCTTAGAAACTTTCTTGTGCGAGACACTAAATTCTGGATTTTTAAGATAAATTTTTAAAATTTTAACGAAATCGTTTCGTGTTTCGTTGGTACAAAATTAACCAAAACGATACGAATGACCATATACTATGGCTGTGCGTGTGCCATTCGTTTCATACCCAAGGTAGGATGAAAGTACTTTGGGGAATGTGATTCCTACATAAGTATGTTGATGAAATGAAGTGACATTCACATGCCTCTAGCCTACGCTCAAGTGAGCCGATTTTAATGAAATTTTTTCCTAGATTGGTATTGTCAGTGCTCATGATGTGCTGCTTTATTTACACAGAAGGGTCCTTGCTCAGGTATGAGGCGTCCAAAAACAGCCACTTTTACACAGTAGTTTTCTATACAGTTTTTTACTTCGAATGCTCAAGTGCACTGCCCTTACCGTCTGGCTACAAACGGCATATCAATCCAAATAGCTTTCAGTATTTCGTACGGTGCTAAAAATCGCATTATTCAAATGGAAACGGTATTACACATGACAGATTATTGAAAAATAGCTGAAAATTATCGTAAATAACATCTCTGATGCCTACAAACATGTCAAACGTGACACTATATTATGTTACGTGGTGTAGTCATAATATTGTGTGCTAAACATTGCTTACCCAAGTCTCGTTCAATTGTTATTGAATCTACGTGCAGCGTATGACATTCTTTGCCGTATGTTTGCTGTGCGAAATTTATTCTTTTCGCTCGTGATAAGTGAGCCAAAGTTACGCAATTGTTAGTTACTATCTTCACGGGTTCTAACTCGCTATTTATGCGTCACGGTATTCGAGCTGTCATTGATTTAAGACGTAAGGATGAACAACTCTATTATGTTATGATCTTCACAATTCAAAGGGGAAAAATACAGACTTCCGATGAAAGAATAAAATGTTTTCATGCTTAGGGTCCGAAAATGAGGGCAATTTTGGATTTTTCTCGGGTTTTCGGTCCCTCGCATGAACACTTACAAGCGCACCTGTTTGGGACGGCTGTTTTCAGGCACTTTCGCTTGTCGCTCTCACTTCGTTCGGGCTGAAATCCGCAAAAATTAATAAAAACAACTGTCCCAAACAGGTTCACAAATAACTATTTCATGTTAGGACGACGAACGAAAGTGACTGAAATCAACCGTCGTTAACAGATACTTTAATAAATTATTAGTCCGAATAGTAACGTCAAATAGTTAGAACTTCAATCGCTTATGACTTTTGTATGATCCATTTTCTTGAACGTTTCGGTAGGAGCCTTTCTTCTTTTCCATCAAAGGCTCCTAACCATCTTAGCGTTCATAAAATTGGATTATACAAAAGCTATAAGCGAAGTTGTAACTATTTGACGTTGTTATCCGAACTACATTTTGAGAATATTGCAAATAGTCACATGTTCTATTTCAAAAGCCTACTGGATTCTGTGATTAGCAGGATCAGCTCGAACATCAAGTCAACTTGAAGCTATGGCTCCGAGCGAAGCGACAGAATGACAGAAAATTGATGAAAATGGTGTGAACTGTCAATTTTTTCCTTTGAAAGTACTCGATCGTGACAATGTAATGTGAGGCTTTCATGTGCCTCGTGAGATGTATACTGAGCTTTACTATTTCCACAATTTTTTGAATTTGGTCAAAATCTTAGCCTTCGTTACAATTTTCCACTTTCGCAACCATGTTACGTAAACATCGATTTCTCAACACAGAATTACTGTGAACGAGAGATATTTTGGCAAGATTTCAGATGTATTTCCAGAAAAAAGTATTTTTCACTTATTCAGACATATTCTTTACAATATCCAAAAATCGATTCCATAGCATTATGTCTTATGACACAATGTGTTACTCTACTTTTCCATAATAACAAAAAAAAACACCAAGATAATGGATCCGTGTACGAAATATATGTGTCATTATTTATGTAACGATAAAATATGCAGAATATATTTTGTTGAAAAATATCAAATAATAACGGGGCTAAGGAATGGTAGAATGTAAGCGAGAAAAGTGTTTCTATAGATCTGTCGCAGTGAATAGCACAACAAATAAAAAAAAACCATCAAATAGGAAACTATCTAAATTTTGTCGGATACAGATTTTGGCATAAATAAAGAATATTCATCCCATTGTGAACTCGATTCTTTACGATTCATGCAAGAGGAGTCGCCATATGTAACATAGCAATGAGTTTGGCTGAGACCTACCTTTCGCAAATTGTAGGTATATCGCCAAAGTAATTGTCGAATCGTTTACTTCATTAGTTTCATCATAAATTTTTGTTGTCTCTGTCGAACATCTATTAGCATGATGAACCAAAACCCAGTGGACGCAACTGGATGTAAATTAGAAGTCACTTCGGTTTTTATTTTGGTCTTGATTTACCTCCTTTTTCAATAATTTTAATTTTTTGAGTAAGAATCGACGTCTTAGTCGTCATATTATGTGAAACACTTTCGTATTGCTTGGTTTTCGATTGTAAGTAGTTCATCACTTGTTCCCTTGCAACGTAAATGGTAAAACTTACTTTACTTTACCAGCGCTTCATCTGTTTCTGAACCTTGGCCTGATTGAGAATCTGTTTCAAACGTAACCATTCGCTAAACTTTTCCAATTTCTTATTCCCAGTGCTCGAAGATCTGATTCGACACCATCGGTCCATCTCATTTTTCAGCGTCCCAGCCCATCTCAGGCGTTGGACTTTCACCACTGCTATACCCGGTTTACCAAAATCCACTTTCAGTTCGTGGTTGTACCGTCGCGTCGCCAGACTTCGATCAGAATTGGACGAATGAGGGTTTTGGATTCTCCTTTGAATTTCAGTTGTATTATCACTATCCGAACGAACCAACCATCCAAGATATATGAGTTCTCTCCACTTGGACTCTCAGATTTGTGAAAGTGTCTACTGCTGCTGCATGCGTAGGACTGGCCAGAACTCGAACTATTTCATTCTCATTCACCAGTGTTTTGTTGGTTTGGATACCAGTACGCCTCATTGCCATTTCCGAAATCTAAATTGAAGAGTAAGCAAGACAGTGTGTTGCCATACTTCAACCCTTCCTCTACTGCAAAAACATCAAAAAGTCATTTTGCACCTTGACACAACGTCGCAATTACAAGACGAATTCATTTAGTTTCGAAGCCCAGCTTCTTGCTTGTAGTCGATGAAAAGATGGTATGTCCGGCTTCGAAATTGTCTGAACCCACCTTGATATTCCCCAATGACAGTCTCAGCCCGTGGATTCAAAACTAAAGTGGAACTAAAGGAAAATGTAAAACTAAAGCGATAAAATATGTATGTTGCGTCAACTGGCACCCATGTGAACAATAATGGTAATGATAGGGATCCATCCATACTGCTGTTGAATTGAATGTTTGAACATGATTGAAACAGTTACAATCGCAAAAAGACATTGTTCTTAAAGGGAATAAAAATTCCATCGAAATTCCATTTTGATTGTTTCGGAATCAGAAAGAGACTACTCCGACTACTCTAATAAGATTTTCATCCGTTCTTGATAGATAGAAGCTATAGTACCAAATATCCTAAATCACCTATCACTGCATTTCCAACAATGAAATGAAATGAATTCTGATTTTGTCATTTTGTCTTGTTACCCAGTTCATAACTCGTAGCTCTCGTTGTCCCCCATATTATATAATAACTGCTTTGGATGTCGAAGACAAAGTTCCATCTTTTCGTTAATATTTCCAGCTTAACTGAGCTTCAAATTTGAACCAAATTAAATTATAGAAAGTTGTATTCATCTCCTTTTGTTTACGTATGGATGAAGAACAATATTTGAACTTTCCCAAAAGTTATAATGAGCAGGATATGAGTGTATGTAAAATGTTGAGTGGAGTAGACTGAACTGTGATGCATTTTATACAAGTGATCTCTTTGTTTTTCAGTGGTGTGTTTGTGAAGTCTGACATTTAAATATGAATGCACCGTTGCTGTATGAGTTTGGATTTGAAGACGATTATTGTTCAATTATAATATATAGGAGTGGAGCCATATCAAATACCTCCGAATTCTTAAGCTTAAAAATGCGACCAATTTTTTTCCCTCATTTTGTTGTTTGAACCATAACCATTTGAGCTTAAAAGTGGAATGTGTTCAAGAATGTTTTGCATTCATTGCTCCCCACAAGATGCTCTGAATTTTAATGGATACGTGGGGTAAAGTTTTGGCAGTTTGTTTTTAACATTATTTTGATAACAAAAAGCAATTCAACAGTAATCATTTCTTATATGCATGGAATATTCCATTAGGTTACTCCCTTTTTGTTCGTTCGGGTTTTTTTTTGCTATATCAATGTAGAGAGAGGATTTGAGTGTAAGACTAGCTCAAAAAGCCATATTAAAATGTATAAAGTGCATTGTGGAACGTACATTATGTTTTCTTCTTTGATCTGGCTGTACGCTTGCTTTGGTGATTAAACATAATGCACATCAACTTGAAATGATTTGCATAAAGTGCTCAAAGGGAAAGGTAATTCGAGAATTAAGTTAAGACGGTAATGGTCTGTTCCGGGTTTAATTTATTCAAACCATGAAATACTTTGTTGCATCGCTTTACCTTCAATTTAGCGTAAGGAAACTTGACGAAATTTGCATTTAACGAGATCAGTTTTGGTATTATACGCAGTTGGTTGTCTTTCTTAGAATACCAACATTTTGGGCTAGCACTGGATGAGCAATAAGGAAATACGAAATATTCGGCTGCTTTGTTACTTCGCTTGTTCGAAGTATTCCGTTTTTTTTTCGATTCGAGGTCTTCTACTTCATTTGTTACAACATAAATGTTTGTATTATAATGAAATGCTATGCCCAGTTATTCGCTTGTTGCGCTCATCATTGTCGAAAACAGATGACTACCCCATTTCTGAAACGTCAAATCAACAATCATTCACACGCCTCCCTCGCACAAGAAAATGTATGAAGAAAATTTCAAAAATTTACGCTTTGTCAGACCCCCTTTCTGAGATCACCTTTTCTCACTGTATCATGTGATTTGCGCCCATTTCCACCCTAATCAGACATGAAGCATTAAGTTTGTCATGTTCCTTCAAAGTTCATTTCGTCAATGAATTTTGTTTTGGCTAATAATCGTTAGCTGCAATATCTAAATTTTGGATACGAGAGGCAGTTCCGTGTGTGCATTATTTAGTGCCCCTACCCAAAAAGCGCGACAAATTCTCCAAAAAGCAGTCAAAATAATTTTCTGAAACAGATTGTTTGATCTAAAGATAAAAATAAAAATCATTTCAATAACCTAGACGTTGATTGTGCAATTCAGTGTTCAATTTCTTGAATTTCAATGTTCATACATTTTCTGCAATACATTTCGTGCTAATTCAGTCAAAGAAATCTGTTAAGGCATCGATAAGAATGCCTAGATCCTAGATATGAAATGTCAAAGAGCAGCTTGAAAATAAATCTTGGATGCGCGTGTGATATTCGTGCTCGGATACATCGACTCCGTCGCAAGGCTATACACTAAGGAGGTTATGCCATCCGCCATTTTTCCAGGTGTCACACCTTCCTCATACAAAAAAACTCACCACAGTCAAGTTTGTCGCAAGGCTATATACTGGTCACCAGTAACTGGTGGAGGTCACCTCGATACAGGTACGCGAGTTACATCCCACAGCTGACGATAGTATGGCGGATTTCATACATAAATAATTCACCTACGGTGATGATTATCGTCGCCTTGATGATGTGGTGAATTTTTGTTGTAAGGAAAATCATCAAAGGTGGTGCATTCCCGCGTACCTAATAAAATGGCGATCGAGGTGACCTCCAAAACACATATAGCCTTGGCTCTGTCGTTCTAAAGAAGGCGCCAAATTCAAACTTATTATGTTTGTATGAAACGTACGTCGTGTCGAGTTTCATATCAAACAATTTGCAAAATATCGCACGACGTTCGTTCCAATTTTGTGTAGTTGTAGCCTTAAACGTTGACATTTTAGTTACGAAGATGGTCACAACTGACACGATAGATCCACAATTGTTTCGGCCGTTAATTTAAAAATCGACGTTCTGGTGGAAACTCCGTAATTTGAATGTGTGCACCTCCGGTCCGGTAAAACAAAGTAGTGTGGATGTGGAAGCAACCACTATTCAAGACCATTGAAGTGGCACCATTTGTTTGAGTGACTTAGCTTGTCGTCTAATGCCGCAAAGTACATGTTCAAACAGTGAAGTAATAGATTTTAGTTAAACGCATTTAAGAATGAAAGGAGTGAGAAGAACAGGTCAGATTGTTCTAGAAATCTTCTATTCATCTTCAAGTCAAGATCAGGTTTAGTTGACCAAAAAGCCATAATTGTTTGCCAAAATAGATCCGGTAGCAAATCAACAAGCAATAAATTCTGATGTGAGATGTAAGATATCACCCAGCCACATTATTTTCCAAGAAACTGAATTTAATTTGTAGAATGACTACAGCTTGTACACATCGACATTCCTTTGTTTCAATGAATACATTCTTGATTGAAGCAACATTCCCTCTAATTGCACGAATAGAAGATTTTCATCGTTTCACTGTATCTGTTAGGTGTTTTAATTTATCCGTTTGAAGACCACAGACAAAAGCGATGGAGAAACGATTATCGATTTCCGCAAAATTTCAGACGATATTGAGAGGAATTCTTAGGTGAAAATAATCCATATTAAGTAATTATTTAGGTGTTTGTTGCTCTATCAGGGTTTACCATATAGTTCTTCATGCTCAAGGGTACGTACATACACTTTAACCTCGACTTTAAAATGAGATAAAATAATGTCAAGTAAATCCCTAGCACCAGCACTTTTTCCAATGCTCAATACAGCACATTCTTTTGTCAAATTCAAACATTAAAGTATATGCAACGACAGCTTTCCGAGCAATGCGATAAGCCGCATAACAATGTGTACTTAATAACAACATACCAATAACCAGAGATCAGATCACACAATGTACTGGCACATTGTACAAAATTATGCAATAAAATGGATATTCCACATTGTGTTCGTCTAGCTGGCGGCAATAATCTAATGCAGCAATATCTGGGTGATGCCCATGAGTGTGGTTTCTCATTTTATTTAAGAAATTGAATGGCATTCAAAATGCAACATAAAAACAGCCAACCCTTGACGCAATACATAGTGTTAGCAAAGTTAGCCCGTCGTCGTCGTCGTTTTATGTGAAACCAGAGAAGAATCGGGGGGGAACAAGGAAGAAAGTATTTTCTTTATTGTGTATACGATGAAAGTTTTTGATCCTACATATAAAACTGTATGCAATGTTCGTCTCGTATTTTCGCATTGGTAAAAAAGCTGTTTATATTATGATTGGAAGAAAGTTTAATTTCAATTTAAAAACAAATGCGCTTTTGTAATAATAAATTTTCTTGACATTTTGACGTGCAGTAACTTCTGTGTTAGTACCCTATGGTATATGAGATTTTGTACTCGAATTTCGTGCCTAATGCTTTAGAAGTTTTGATGTCCATTGTACGTCTGAATTTGTTTCATAAAATTATGATGGACAAATAAATCGATTTGAGAGACAATTTTCAATTGATTGAAGTCCGGCTTGTTTCATTGGATATATGTCATGACATGTCACCCACCCACAATACCTTTATAACAATCCAGAGAATTTTAACAGTTTACTGCTATGACACAGAAAAAGATGTGGACCTAGACTCAAATATTTTTGGGATTTGGGATTTAGAGGTGTGCCGAACCGAACTCTACCCGACCCGATTCTTTTTGATCGTTTTTGTGTCAGGTATTGTTTTCGAAAATTTAATCGGGCTGGGCTTGAGTTGAGTAGGGGTTTTTTGTTAATTTAATCGGGTTGGACCCGCTCGTCTCAAAACAAAATATGTGAGAAACGAATCACGATAAGCGTATAACCATACTTCGAAATAAGATCATCAATAATTATCCCTAAAAATGAGGAGTCGTTCACATATTTTTCATTGCTGTTAGCAGATTCAAAAAAAATAATGACTCGAAAATTAGAAACGTTTATGAGTCAATAGTACGCCGTACCTCCCAAACACAGTTTCTTGTTATTAGTGTTTTCAGTTCCCTGATAGCACTGAAAAAGCGTGACGTACACTGAAAACTTTTCTTGTAACCGCTACAAATCATTGGGTGGATTTGGAATGAACATTGCAAATCCGTATACAACGCCAACTATTTAGTATGTTGTACGAATCGTGGGTATGATCTACAATTTGCAATGTTGATTCCAAATCAACAGTGTTTTTGGTTAAATTTGTTTTCAGTGTAATATGTGAATGACCCCTGAGAGTAAGTATGGCCCAACGTGCCCAACGTGAACATACGCATGACTTCGTATTAACATGCATCGATCTTTGTTGTCAATAATATAATATTCTGAAATTTGGTCGAATCGGTTTTCATTTCTTAAAGAGAAATGGGGTTAAATTGGGTCTCATTTTCCATGATTTTTTATTCTAAGACAAGTAATGAGAAGTGATGCTCCAGTCGACGATCCTGTCACTGTCGTGGAACATTCGAGGGGTGTACCACTCTTTTTAATTATTTCGTGATTATTTATGATTTCTTGAGGTGTCCGCTTAGAATAAAAGGATTATCCATCAAATTGTAGCTAAACAATCAAAGAGATCCTCAAACAAACGATTACCATGCCAAAAAGAGTGGTTCACCCCTCGGGAACATTGCTCTTGGAAAATAATTTTCATTTTCAGGAAAACGTTCTTAAACCAAATTCACACAAAATAACTTGAAATCTTCAGATTTTCCCTAAACTACCTTTCATAAAATTGTCTAAAATCATCTGTTATCCGCAACGACGACCAAAATAAACGTTTAGTTCCAGGTGACATGCATTATATAGAAAAACGTACGTTGTTACAACAAATGAAGTAGTAGACCACATGCAAAAGAGAATAAAACACTCCAAACAAAATGAAGTATCAGATTCAACGAAAGTATCGTGATACGTCTGCCGTTTATGAAAGGTATATTCGCCGCGATTTGAGTATATTTAGGGGTAACTGTTTGTTTTATGTGGCTGTTGCTTTGAGACACTAAACTGTGAAGTTGTTCGGGCTTTCGGAATAACAGGTATTGCCAGACGTTATAGTCGGTGCAAAACGCTGGTTGCTAGTTCCATTCACAATTAATAAAATTTCATTTCTCTTATGGGGTTATTCCCTTCAGAGTGGACAACTTAAAGATTTCCTTGCATTCATTTACCACCAAACTGTAATATACCAACAACAGCATACATTATAGAGCATAATCCACGTAAATTATGAACACAAAACCTGACCATCGGCGTCAAAATCCTTAATGCTGTATAGCTAAGTGCAGAACCGGCACCGCTTTCAGTGTACTTACCTACATCAACATTTGCATAAAGCTTATCGTGACTGTAGCAATGATCCTCTTTAATATGCAACATGGAAGTGCATGTGGAAAATATCTCTATTATTTTAGAGATAAAAGGAAGAAAATGTTTGCTGAAGGTTTTTATTTTGCACAAACGTTATTTAAGTTGTAACGGAACCATTCATTATTCTAATGCATGAAATTTTCGTTACTTATTTTGATGTTTGAAGAAAACTGTAGGTTCACTCAGGAACGGTAAAATCATCAACGCTCTAAATAGTTTGCAGGGCTCACGTTCAATCTACTGTAGATTGTACTAACTCTAAAATTCCGTTCTCTCAATTTACCGCCCAATTAACATACAAGTTTTCGGAAACTTTTCTAATTGAAATAGCTGTAGCACCGTTACAAACGTTATTCTCTTTGACCGGTCACGAAAGCAGCATTCCTAAAACAAATTCCATGAAACATCGTTACACGTTGAAGCAATATAAATCTAAAATCTTAATGAATCGAAAGCAAAAGAAAAATTCATAAATTGCTTAATTGGCTGTGAATATGAGGAGTAAATATCAAAAATTTCCTAAATGAAATTGAAAAGTTTCCTTTATGCAAAGCAAAATAGCGCACACTATCATATTGACTGAACTCTATTCCAGTTTCATGTTTTTCCTTCTGAACTGGGTGATAGCTAATTAATGATGTGGGGACAGAAAGTTTAGAACTTTTACTCTCCGATTCGAAGCGTCACGCCCAACGCCTGCGACATTTTTAATTAATTATGTTGGAAACTCCGTCAAGGAAAATAAACTCACAGTTTCTGGGTTCTATACAGTGGGTTTCAACATGAAAATGTTCCACATTCAGCTGGTAGTCGTCTGCACTGTTTCCCAATGCCGCGGTGTGTTCAGAGCAAAATGAGTGTAGCATTTACGTTGAAGTTCACTGTGGGTATTTTTTTTCTTAATTAAATCTCTTTACAAACAATATTTCTACGAACTACGACATCATTGCATTTCGAATAAGTCCAACATAACAGGAAAATGAACTGAACAGCAATTACAATTAAACCTTTACACAAAGCATACCATATCTCGCTTTCATGCACCAAAATGTAAAATTACATTACTTTACCCAAACACTGCTCGCTTCCATTCTATAAATGAAAAGTTGTTGAAAAAAGTGTACTGTGAAAAACAGTAATTTCAATCCCTACCCCCCGTTCTTTTGAAATAGCATCAGCACTTTGAAAATTACATAAAGAAGACGACCACTTTTTCAATCGAGATAAAAACAGTTTTGTTCTCTTAAACTATACAGTTTATGCAGACGCAGTTCAGGCATTTGTATATAGAATCGCTGATTGAAATTTTCCATCCACAAAATTTACACTAACACAATGGCATGAATCTTAAAACAATGACTTTCGCAATTTAATGTTAATCAATATTGATTAAAAGCACTTAAGCTGCACGTTCATTTTGTATAGTCTGGTTGGGATGGTGAGGAAAAGTGGAATCTGCAAATTCACCTCATTCTGGAACGAAAGACGACACTATGGCAATTGCTATCAGATAGTTGCAACCTATCAGAGACAATATTTTCATCGGTTCTGTACTTCGTTTCATCAAAGCTTTTTCAAAACATTGATTTCAAATCTTCTACTTCAATGTTTTGGACACGATTTTTGCTATTTTAAGACCGAATAAGCCGGAGATTTTCATTTGTTTTCTGTCGTTAGTGTAGATAACAGATGTGTGTGTCTTCGTGTTGGAATTTCTAACTGGTTCCGAACAGAAACCAGACAATTAAAAGTAGCAGATTTTGTCGTTATGTTTTATTGTTCATAGTTCAAGACTTAGCAACTTTAATTTCCTACAAAACACACAAATTGATTTGGGAAAAAACTAATAAACTAATGAACATGATGTAATCTTACTTCCAGTCTGCTAGACCGGAACCAAGCAAAGAAAATATATCACGCGTGAATATCACAAGAAAAGGCAAAAGATTTCACACAAGCTCAATTCAATGATATCCTGTCAGCTAAATTTTACCTCAAGTAAATCAATGGAGATTTATGCACCACACCGCGAGCGTCTTTTTCGTTATAAAATTGTACGGACAAGCAAGATGATCAAATTAAAAACCGATCAAAATATTTACATTAAATATGACTGCCGTATGCGGCTTTTCGTAACGAATAAGAATGTTAAGGGAAAAATGTCTCGACTTACGAGAACTAAATCGAAATGTCAATTTCATCAGTCAACAACTACGAAACGATTGTGTTGATCTGGTACGGATTGCATCAGTGTTGCTCGACAATGCAGGCATTTCCAACACTTTGTTTTGAATTGTAGAAGCAATCTTACCATTTTGCTCTTGTTGCTTGTTTTCTACAAAATACCTTATGCACGACAACATATACACCATCTAGCTCACAATACAACCTTTGCACATTCGGAACAAACCTGATAAGGCAGTATTCCACACTTAGATACAATATAAGTACATTTGTGTGAGTAACCGTCAACATATTTGTTGGTTCACGTGCTTCACATGAATTCCGAACCACTCATATAGGTTAGCAAGCCTTCGAGATTTCCTCTTATGCTAATTATATAGAGTTAGACTCAGAGAACATAGAACTCATTGTGGGAAGTTTACGTCATTCATGGCATTCTACCGTGTACGACTCAGGCATTTTACTGTGTACAACTCGTCAAGGGCTTCAAATACATAATACCTAGATTATTATGATAGTGTAGGCCTAGGATAGTTACTTTCCACGAAGTTAAATCCTATACGCACAGTACTTTTTCACGGTAAGCTTGTCTTTATGAGGCTAAAACACTTCAACTCTTCCAGAAAATATTAATTAAGCTCGAATCATTAAGTACCGTTACATACAGTAATAACGGTGTGTTGCGTTACAAGTTTTAGGGCTCGTGAAATAATTATAGGTTCAGGCGAGGGCATGTCTTTGAACTAAATGGATTAAATGGGACTAAAGACTAAATGGCATTTGCCGCCCTCCGAAATGTCCAGTTTTAATTAGTTGACATGAGACTGCCTAGATTCGCTTGTACCCACTTAGACTTTTATATTTCGATTAGGGATTCCGGCTCAAGAAGGGCGTCATCCCTCGGATTTAGGCTCTATATTGATACTTCTTTTTATGTCTGAATCTGTTGCATATTGGATTCTGGTAAAACAAAATTATTGCAAGAAGCTGAGGTCTGTATTTGTATTTTAAAATGCATATTCTAGAGCGATTTCTGATATTACCACTTTTAGACCGCCAGAGTTAGATTCGTTCCAAAGCTTTTCACCCTCCATCGTGTCCAGAAATTTGGCAAAATTAAGAGAAACATTTGTCACAAATTGGCTCTTCTGCCCATACTACACCAATTCTGTGTGGTGTGTTGTTACTCACACAAAATAAACACGACTCTTGCTTAAGCCTCCGAATATTTCTTAGTTTCATGCTAGTATCAGGGCTATGACAATCCACAATTTTGCGGAAAGGAGTCGTTCATGAATTGCGGAACGCAAGAGGAGAGAAAGGGACTTGCGTGACTTTTTCTAAAGTCCGATACATTTTGCTTGACAGATGGAGTAGGATCTTAGAAATGAAGATTTTAGTTTACGTAATTTATAAAAGACCCCAAAGCCAATTTAACCAGTGGGTGCAATGTTTTTAATATTAGCTTTTTCATTAGCTGCAACCACTAACAACCAGACTATTGAAAGTAGTTCTAAATGGCGAAAAGATGGCATTTTAATCAGATTATTTTCCATTATGTCTTTAGCGTATAAATCAATTTACGGGCACTTTTCAAACGAAAAATCAATTTATTATCATTAAGTGCATAATGAATACATTCAGAAATTGTCCGATGATTTCTAATTGCAGCGAATTTATTCTTTTTCTTCCGAACAGTTTCAACACTAGCAACTAATCACCCGAAGCTGACATTAAGCCCATCGGATAGTGAAGTAGTGCACTATGTTAATGACTCACACATTGTCAATTGCAATGCATACAAT
>JANTFA010200297.1:0-17464 GCA_026413405.1 Phytosciara flavipes
ACTCAGAAGTCTGAATTCGGTCCGACAAGGGCATTGATAACCATTGAACATTCAGAATTGACATCTGTTATCGACAGCCAACGGTGGAATAAGCAAGGATCAACGGTTGATTTGACCTTTTATTTGAAAAAATGCATACTTGAACAAATGAAGTACAAGATTTTAAATCAAGCCGAAGAAGTGTTAGATTTAAAGTTTGAACGGCGACACGTTTGGCGTATTCAAATGATTACAAGAAGCACAATTGATTAGATTTTCATTATCTAGAAGAATTGTATTCCTCAGAGTTACAAGAGAAATTGATTCAACTCTAATGACGCCAGAGATGGTACTCTTGTTCCGGATCATTTAGAGATAGGACGTAGCAACAAATTTCCAATGCTCGGTTGTACGAATATTTCAAGTTTCATTCTAAATCACCGGCCGATCAGTCTAAAATTACGCCGGTCGAAAATATTTTTCGAATTCTCAGAATTTCATAAATTTCCAAAGAAATCTGTAAAACGAAAAAAGATTTTTATGAAATCAGCCTTGGTCAAAAGGATGAAAATACGGTGGACAATCAGATCTACATTTTTCTTCGTTTGGCCAAAAATGTGCCTTCATGGCTGCGCGGTAGAAAATCGATTTGAAGAATGTCTTGGCCATAGAAAATGTCACTCAGGCTTACGATTCAAACAAAATTCTGAGGATCCAAAAGATATTTCAGACCGGCGTGACTTTAGATTGGTCAATGCGGCATAACTAAATTCTTTTTCAAATTTCTTTTTTTTGAACTCTAAAAAAAATTGTAGGAAAATTCCTCTGACAACCAATGTTGAGATACGTTCAACAACCGCTTTAATTTCGATCGTAATTCGTTCATCAGAAAAATTTCTACCAAACAAAAAAAACCATCGAACCTTAACCAATAAACGAAATGAAAATAAGAAGAAAAAAAACTTTCATTCGCATTACCATCAAACCATTTATCTGTGATTATCTGCACCACAATGAGACTTTTAAAACAAAACAAACGAAACAGAAAAAAAAAATTGGCAACAAAAAAAAGCGATCTGATTTTCTGTTAAACTGAAACAATAATTTCCATTTCATTAACGAGCCCGTTTGCATAAAATTAGCCCACACTATCAAATTAATGTGTCTATCTTTCAGTGCTCCAAGAGACGTAAATACAATTCGAAACTGAGAAGAAGAAGAAGAAAATGACAATTTACAATACGAGAAACACACAATATTGTTGAGTGAAAGTTAATCTTATTTGTCATAACGATTATTATGTAAAATCCATGAGGCGTCTCTGATAAATTTTCATAACACAAAATTGCATTGCCTTTTTTTAAGGTTTCGTCTTCTTCGTTTTTTTACATAACAAATTCGATCCGATTTATTACTCATTCGTTCCTAATAAAATTTATACAAAAAAAAGTGGGCCACTCAGTCGTGCTAAATGACCACATAATGTGTTTTTTTGGAATAACGAATCACCATACACGTAGCCTCATCAATAGTTCAATGCGATAAGTGAGAAAACAAACACACCGGTCGGAATATTAAACTCCCATACCTTTTGGATTGGATAATGTTATCCAATGTTTGTATACATAAACAAAACAGATTCACTTTCATTTAAAAGGCCGGTTATATTCGATGCGGTCAGTTTGTAATGCGGAATAATTATATGCGACGGCTACAGTGTGTTATTAAAGGAGAACTTTAATGTGCATCAGTTTACATTGTTGCTAAACAACGAGGGGTTGCTCATTGGACAAAATTGCTTTGTGACATCAATTGAAGTAATAGATTTTGACAATCAACTTTTTACATGACAGTTCTTTCTGATGTATGACATCGATTATACCCTAGTGAGTAACCCCTCGGCTAAAAATTTTAACTTTTCTTCTCGATTGTATCAACAAAAATGTTCATTTAAAGTTGAATAATGAAAATTGAGATTAATGTTTAGTCGAGAGAAATTTTTGATTTACTTTACATTCTACCTCTCTCTTCACCTTTTGTCAACAGCAATGCCAAAGAAAGGGATGACCGGAAGACTGGTCAATTTGGCTGTTCAACTGTTCAAACTAATGAAGCCGAAGATTTCATTTTTCTTAGTTAAGTTGGAGGAGATTCTATTTTAGAATCGTTTCCATACTCATCTACAATCGACACATTTGAAGCAATCTATATACTAGAATCGTGTCCATATACTCATCTGCTATCGACAACGGCGTTAAAAATAGGCAATGAGTCCACTGGTTTGCGTTCTTTTATAAAGGGAAACGCACATTGAACCCAGTGAAGTAATAGACATCAGAAAATATTTTCAACAGCGGAAGTAATAGATTTGAACAAATTGTTTGTATAAGGTTGGCAAGAAATTCTTTGTTTTTATGAGGCTGAGCATTAAGAATGGTAGTTTACGTTGGATGCTCCCAAAGTAATTCATTACATAAGGGAACTATGTGAATCATTTTGAATGGTAATGACAAATTTATGAGAAATGAACCGAAAATGTTCTAGCAAGTAATGGGTCATTTTCGCAGGGGGCATAGTGTTACGTAATGTTCAACTTTCGCATTGGACAGGCAGTAAATTTACGTTGATATTCATTGTTCAAAAGTAAAATGTTCAATCAACTGATACACATAATTTAGCGACTTTAGGATTGAAATGAGGAATTGTTGATAGAGAAATCCAGAAGGGATAGTAAAATCGAAACACAAAAAATGGTATGGCAAGGCCCATGCATCGTTATGAACCGGTGTGTTACCTTAACACTGAACTCTGTTAAGACTAGCAACTTGTGAACTTGAACACTGGCTACTCACTTTTCAATTGACAAACAGTCCAATCAGAAAAGAGACACAAATTCAAAACAAAAAACAACTAAAACACAAATCGTATAATAGAATGGTCTTAAGCCACTGCAACTCTTCGGAAAAGTATCGCTAGACTAAATTAAAATTTCACTGAGCACACAAATTTATAGAATCCCACCATCATTCGAAAAAGGCACCCAACTTATTCTTTTGTTGTTATACATATCATCCGACGATTGAATGGAAGACTTCGAAAAAAAAACACTTTCTCTTGTTGTCGTACCTGAGATGTTGATTGTTGTGTCGGTTGGTTACTTTATATAAAAAATAAATAAAATTTTTGTTTCACTTGAAAGCTGAAGAAAAACTGTTAAATCTCGGCGTTTTAGGATGCTTTACCGTAGATGTTCAATGTTGATATGACTTAACTGCAGAGACTCGTTTCCATTATATATTAAACGACAAAGTTTGTGTTCATACATGGAATCTATACGAATCTCAATCTGAGCAAGACAAAGAGACCCTCACCAGCTGTTCCGAAATCTCTCCTACCACTTTCATGGTCTGCACACGGTTGGTTTTGTTAATTAAATTTTTCTGAAAATGTTCCCGGATCTGGTTGTTATGTCATCGAAGCGTGTAATGTATAGAAAGGTATAACGCACAGCCGACCGACTGACGTCATTACTTACTCTCATGCATTCAAGATTATTGTTATTTTCTGTGTAAGAGTGGAGGTCTTTAACATTCGACCGTAATGCGATTTTGATAATAATCTGTGAAATTTGGTTTTTGTTGGAAGAAATTGAAATTAACAATTTTTTGTTTGTAGGCCAATGACGATGGAATAACCAGACATGTTGCTTAATACCTCATTCATTCATGATTTGACTCTTTATCTCTCGATTTTTACTACGAATTCGGATTATGCAAATTATTGAAATTACAGCGTAAAATTGTTGTTTTCATTCATTAAAAAATGACAGCAATAAATCAACACGCTGCACTATTATTGACTATGAAATCTATTTTGTCCACATTTTCAGGTGCATTTTTGGAATCTGTGTTTGCTAAGAGATTTTTCATAGATTTAAGCTTGTTACAAACGGCACATCAAGGCATAGAATCTGTTACTTCTTTTGTTCAACGTGTCGCCAAGTGTTTTGTACTTCATTAGTTTCAACATTCATTTTGATATTTAAGGCCACACTAGCGGTGGTCATCACTTCTTATTGTGATTGCTGTTGATAACAAATGATATAGAACATTGGTGGATCACCGTTCCGTCACTGTCTCCATCACTACCAGGCTTTTTAGCACATAGGCGAATCTTTCTGGTTTTCTTTTGAGAAAGCCAAGACAAGTGTTCAAGGAGTTCAATGGATTCAATTGCTTTTTTTCAGCATCATGAATTGTTTGTCGTCAACAAGTAACATCCTGAACTGAAAACTCTTTATCAGGTCAGCAGAGATCATGTCAGAATTCACAATTCAAAATGCTTAAAGTATAGCTCCTGTGTTGGATTTCTAATGTTCAGATTCCCTTAAGTGAAATTAAAGAGATGCAATTTAAAAAAAAGCTTCTTCATTGAAAGCTCGACTAAACGTGAACGAAACAGATCAGTAAAAAGTAAATCCAAGGCATTCTAACATTTTGTTTTGTCAACGTTGATTACTTGGATTACAGTCATCAAATCTCCTTAACCCTTAATTAAGATAATCCCTCGTATCTCTTCCGCAAGATTTTAGTTTCACAATTCGGATTCTTCGCCCTATTCGTATTGTCTTCGGCAAAACATGGTATTTCGAATTCCCGGCACTTTAGTTTGATCCTTGATGCTGCGTTTATAATCGGCCAATAGTTCCTGTTGTACGGAAGCAAACGTTAGATTCTCATCACGTGGTTCTAACGCAGTAACCAAAGTGTCGTTACTAGGACGGCAGCCTTCTGGCATATGAAAAAGCTGGTATCAAAGGTCGGTCTTTTCCATCTGTCAAAGTGACGTTTGAAATGTGAAACGATTTTTTTTTGAATTAATCAAACACTGCTTTCGTTCCTCCTCAATTAGGTTGGAAGATTTTTCCAAGTTATTTTTAAACGATGCAAATAACCAATACCAACAATTAATGTCAATGTAACATGCCTCAAAAATGTTCACTCGATTTTTTAACTTCGTTTGAAAAAATTGAATTTCATACAACAGAGGAAACAGATCAACATAAATAGAGGCACTCTGTATTGTAAACCCTCCATTTTTCCATACAAATTGAAGAAGAGTTTACAATGCTTGTCAAGTTGTAAAACTTCAATTTATTATGTAAAATAACTGGGGGATGCATGTTGTTGAACAGTTTTTTGTTGAGAATGATATTCTACGTGGATTTGCCAAAAATCTTCCAACCTAATTCTATTTTCACAACAGAATTGATGAGAAATAGCCAAAAAATCCGTTTGACATTTTAAACGTCACTTTGACAGATGGAAAATAAAATTAAAAAAGTGGGGTGACGTATTCAGTGTTTTCCGACTGTGGAAATTTCGTACGGTTCTTTATTTTGCTTATGAGGAAAGTAATTTTCAGTGGTTAAATTAGTCCGGGTTCTCATATCCGAGGTTTTATGTCATTCTAAGAAATTCACTCACTTTCTTCTCTAGTCGGTTATTTTGGCTATACTAGTTGTTTTGACACCAAGCCGTATGTCTCAGCTATTGTCATACACGAACGAGATTGGTCGTCTATGTCGAGGGGTAAATCACTCTTATGGTTAGTCAGAGGAAGTCAGTCACTTATCGTGATTTTTGACTGAATCATAGTCAATCATGCTGGTTAATTACGATAAGCCAAAAGTTTAATTTTTGGTTAATCAAAGTAATTTACCCCTCGGTCTATGTGCTCATTTGGTAATTTTAGACTGAGGCTCGTGTGATAATGACATCCACATGTTTTTCAAGATTTTTGACCCACCTCCTCCCTTTGTCCATGTTTCCTATACCTGCAACATGACTCGCCTCGTTTCCTCAAACCAACGATCAACTATCAATTTGGCGACATAACACCACATTTTTTAATCTCATTATTTTCGTCATCATAATGCAGATAACAGATGAGGTTAATCGGACATGGCATTGTGTTGCTTGTGAATTTTACAATCTTAGGTATTTATAGCAAGAGGCACGTGTCTCTTTAATTATTAAACTGCATCATATTTACCAGTTTTAAACATAGTCCGTCTGCGTATTGTTGTTTTGAGAGTGCAATGCACTCTTCCACATCAGATCAGATAATAATATGAAGAAAAATGAGTTATGCAATCGATGAATCACAAAAAATCAATTTTTTTTTTTGAGATTCGGTTAGCATATAAAACTCGTTTTCCAGTGAAATTTTTTTTTGTTGGATGTTAAAATATCTTAGAAAACCTTGACGGTAAATGTATACATAATTCAATGTTACCATCACTCTCTCATTGTTTTCGTTTTCGTTTAGAGTTGGTTCTTCTCTGCGTTTTTTCTTTCATAATTAAACTTTATAAATAATTCATTTTCAAATACATAAAATTGAACTTTTAATTTCGTTTGAGTTTTATGATTCACGGAGATAGTTTTCGTTTTATTTATTTCTACTTTATAACGGTTAACGGTCGTTGTTCAGAAAGCATTTTTTTACTGTAAATGAGATTGAGAATTTGATTATGGTTCTGGATATTCGACATTGGAACGAACGATTATTGTCAGAATCAAAGGACATTGAATTCGTAAAGAGGATTTCATTGGAAAAATAACATTTTTGTAAAATTTCCACCTAAAAAATTACGCATCACATCAAAGACTTGATGACTTAATAGAAGGTTAGCTATCTGTTTCCGATGTTTGTCTTTGGCTCGGGCTACAACCAGAGGAATGATAACAGGTGGCGTGTGTTTAAGTCGTAAGCAACGCCATCTGTTATCATTTCTCTGCCCAAAATCTTCCCACTATCTCTCAAAACAAACATTTGGAAGAATTATTCGGGATTTTTTACGTTACGGATTGGCAACGGACAATTCGAATATCACAATGAGTAAAGTATTGAAGACGAACAGTGAAGAGTATTGAAGACATTTTTTTTATTATTATTTCGTATGGGAAAAAAACATCTTCACATTACATAAAAAAACATCAAAAAGAAACAATGGAAATCAGAAATCGAAAAATCATAAGGTAATGTCCAGAGATCGCAGCCAACGTTGAGCATCAGAGGACAACGCGTGTAAGTCCTCCAGTCCACCTTCATGTTTCCTTGCTGCGCAGTCATTGATAATGTGATCGATCGTTTGATAAACGGGTTCACACTGTGAACTTCACAGTCACAGTCACAGTTCGGATCGGAGATATGTTTGCATTCCACTTATGAAGCATACTAGCGCATCGACCATGACCAGTACGGATTCTGTTTAGTCGGCACCAAATTTTGAAGACATTGAAGACGAATGGAGAAAAAAAAATGTGTACCATGTCTGGGACAACAAACCTTCCAACGAAAATTGAATTCCTTAGGGATTCAATACCTTAACTTTGATATACCATTTTCGATTTTCTACGGCCGAGATTGATCCTAGGGCATAAAGCCACACATTTTTCGTGTTGATAGTTTAATAACACGGCACATGCTTCAATCGTGACCTTTTGAGGGACTCCGTTTGTCGCAAGGTCCAAAACTAAAAAATCTGAAAATAGTTTATGAACCACTAGACTAGACGAACAGGGGAATAAAAAGTGAAAACCGATCGTCAAAGAAAATCAAGGAGTGGAGAGTGATAGTCATATGTTATCGACAACGAGTGGAACAATAAGCAGTTTACTCTACATTACGTTCTCTTTATACAAAATATATGTTTCAACAAATGAAGTAGTAGACATCGAATTGGAATATTTCGAGCAGCCGAAGTAACAGATTTGCTGAATATAATCGATACGTCTCCCGTCTTTGAAATATTGATAGGACACAATAAATCTAGCCACGATTCTCTAGTTCCCAATAAAATTGTAATTTCATTATTGATGTATATGCTGAGTAGTTTAGCAACCTTCTCTGAAAAGGGGGCACACTTTGTTTACTTGTTTTATGCTATTTCTAGCAAAATGTGTGATTTGAACATACGAAGTGAAAGATGCTTCTAGAAGAATCTGGTTTCAATTTCAAATATAACGCGTAAAAATGGTGTACCCATACTTCGCCACAAAACAGTAGAATACTATCTCGTGAAGGTGGTCTTAGCGATGTCGAATTCAATTACAAATCGCAATGGAAGATAGATGATGCTCGATATTTACAGAAAGCTAAAATGAAGAATGAAGATAGTAAAATTCAAAATACAGTAGAAAGAGAGGCCCCGTAGAAACTTGAAATCGAAATTTATTTTGGAAATAAATTTCGCAGGAGAACTCGAATTTTTGAATTTTTGCCTTGTCTGGCACCACCAATCTTTCAACGAAAATGGAAAACTCCTTTGGGATTCAATACCTTCATTTCGATACCAATTTCGATTTTTTATGGCCGAGATAGACACTAGGGCATAGGACCACCCCCGCTAGGTCTATTCTAGAGTTCAAATCATAAAGAACACATTTTACGTGTTGGGTTGTATAATAAAACGGCATTGAGAGACACAATTTGTGGCGGGGTTCAGAACTATGAGATCCGAAAAAACGTTTGAGAACCACTAGCCTAGGATAAACTAAAGAATAAAAAGTGGGAAATGATCGTCAAAGATAACTTAAACACTAAGCGCACTGTAGAGTAAGGAGGGTGGAGTTATAGTCATACGTTATCGACAAAGAGTAGACTAATAAGCAGTCCACTGAATATTACATTTCCTTTATACAAAATATTTGTTGTAACAAACGAAGTAGTAGACATCGAATTGAAGAAAACGGAATATTTCGAGCAGCCGAAGTAACAGATTTGCTGAATATAATCACGATTGGCATTTTTAACGTAATAAGTCCGCTCTTTGTAAAAAAAATACCGGTACTGAAGGAACTAATTTGCTCGAACGCATGTGCAATCCGGTCGGACTCCATCTTGATTCTCTGATAAATTATGAAAAATCATGGAACTTTGTAACTTTTGGCTCCGATAAATCGTCTAAATGATTTATCAAACATGCCACGCGTAGACTGCATCTGGTTCAGCTGATGTAATAGCGTCAACTATCGTTTCTACAACTTGCTCTGGATGATCGACTAGAATAGGACTTTTTGTCAAAGTTAAATCCAACTTCTTTCTCTTCGCCGCATTCATCTTGAAAAGATGCACCGGTCCAACTGGTTTCAACTCTAGTAACAGTCGCCACAAGGCACCCCACTGTGATGTGTAGACGTTTCAACTACTTTTTCAATCTCCTATCTCCTATATTTATCGGGACTCTGAAGTACGAAATGAAATGTTTTTCGCAAAATCAAAATGAAAACTCATTCTTCTCCAAAAGTACAAGGAAAAAAAAACGTTCAGAAATGTGCTGCATATAAATAAGGTTTGATAGTTAACCAACTTGGGAACATAAACAACCGCCAAACAAAGAAACCAACAGCACAACAACCTTCTGAATTTTCCTTAAAAATTTCTTAAGAATTAAAATGGAAATTCCAAAACGGCGATGCTGAAAATCCTATACACAATCTCTAAAAAGTAGGTCAGAAGGCATTGAAGCTCAAAATTGAATTACAACGAAAACGTAAATATCAACAGTCATCAATCTCTCGCCTCATTCTTACTATTCAAATTGAATAACATTTCTTTGCGCGCGATATTATAAAATCTTTTCGGAAAAACCGAAGGTTCGCTTCATATATTGCATTGAGTGTAAACGTAACATTATACGCTAAGAATGTGTGCAATTGTACACGCGAACAAAATTATTGAATGAATTCGTGCGTCGGCCAGATGGGAAATACCTATCGCTTAACAAATTTGAATTGCATTTTGAATAAAATAGCCGATTTGTGTTTGGCATTTTACCCACAAAACAGTTTCACTTCCGATGTGAATTTTTCGATAAATTTCTTGGCTCCTGATCAACGATATCGGAAGTTTCATTTCCTGAATGTCGGTATTATCACAGGTCTTGAGATAAATTTTTGAAATGTTGGTCACGCATTTCGTGAAATTGGGTTTTTGTTTACTTTGCAACGATTCGTCCAGCATTGTCATGTTAGGTGTTTCTGATATTGGAAAACTATGGTCTCTTGTAGCTTACAGGTCGACTTAAAAATGAATCTGATCACAAGAAAACAAGAATTTGTTCGTAAATAAAATGACTAAAAGTCATTAACCTATGGAAAGGTGCCTCGTTACAAAGTAGTTTAGCTGTCCGTTAACTTGACGATTGGATTGTATGAATGTATGCAACAAATTAGATTGCAAGTAAGGCAAACGATCACTATAGATATGCATAAGTTTGGACTTAACTGTCATAAGAGTCGATGAGTCGAAGAGATTGTTCTAAAAACCCTCCAGTAAAATCAATGAATCACGAAGCACATTTTCAGATCATCCGATTGGTTTGATTTTGTTCGGATGGAAACTACTCCGGAAAATCGAGTCAGAACCCCACAAAAAAGCACGAATACTTATGGCTACTCCGGAAAGCCGGAAGTCATCTTGAAGTCACAAAAAGCCATAGAATTGATTCAGATACAAATCATGCATAGTACACAAAAGTCTTCGGAATAAGATACGTTCGTATAATGAGATTGAATTCATAATTCTCAATGACCTAGCAACCTTTTCAGTAATTAATTAATGCTAAATTTTCAAATATTCAGTGAACCGCCTAATAAATGAAATTCGGCGGTCTTCTTCGGTCTTTATGTATCGAAATGCATGCTCAAAGAATTGAAGCAAAAGATTTGAATTTAATATGCTCTGATTGAAGGAACTAGTAGACCCGATGAAAATACTTTTGATAAGCTTATGTGACAGGTTGAAAATTAAACCTTGCTTCATAATATGATTTATTCTCAAAAAACCAATTCGTTCAACAAATTCTTTCTCTTGTTAATATAGATTGCTGGTTCATTTGATTACCTACGTAGGCAGCACTAGTACAATGTACTGCATGTACTGGCAAATAAAATGGAATAAAATCGACTGTCGACCGAAGCATTGTCGAACGAGTAATGCGTCAAAAATGTCCTAGCTGTTTAGACCGAAAAAGTCACCTTACAGAAACGATTGATCGTGAAAATCTGTTTGCGGTGCTTTTCGTTTTGAAAATTACAAAACCAAGTGATACCACGGAAACTACAAAAACTATTAAAATGCTTCAACGACAGAAAACAGACCCACTTTAGCCTATAGCCTATCGGTTACGCAATTTTTTGTGTTCATCTGGTTAATGATTAGACTGGAAAACATTTTGTATAGACGACAACCGTGCGAGGAGACAAGATAAAACGATATTGAATAATGAACAGGTAATGTGTTTGGCAGGTACAGGTGAGTTGTGTGATTTCTTTTGAATGCTGTTGGAACATTCAACAAAAAATTGTTTTACTTCCCATCCAAAGGTGACAAGAACACTCTTTGAAAGACATAAAATTGAATTTGTGTGTTACACAACAACCTTTTCCTTCATGCAGAACAAACCCTTGCAGTTGCAACAACCTCACTGTTCTTACCCACCGATTTCTCGAAACATTGGAAGTACTGGTACACCATGAATCCATAAAAGAATAATGGGAACATACCACGTTAACATGTGTAAAGTACCAACGAAAATTTACCACTTGCAAACCGCTGTATTTATAAACAGCTTTCGATTTCACATTATATTCACACGGTACGGATCTAAAGCTGCTTTGAAATCGCAATGAAAACAAACACACAAATTTTATGGTCAATGGTCGTGTATTTCTCTATAACTTCTGCATCTACACACAAACAAGCTTTCAAGTTTATTTTTCGTTATAACCAAACTTGTCGCTCAGTTTCGCTGAATACATGGCGCAAGTATGCAATTTATGAGAAACACAGCATTTCCAGTCGCCGTTTAGTAGGCAAATCCGAGTCCATTATAACCAATCTGAAACGAAATTCCCTACGGTTAGTTTATCTGAACGAAAATTCGATCTCAACTCGGTATATCATTACCGGATATGCAGCATAACCAACTGGATATTGCAACGAATTCGTCAAAGCCACTGCTGGCTGATGAGATGCGGTGTAGGTTAGAGGACTCGAATACGATTCCAATTTAGTTATTGTAGCAGGTTCCGCATACGTTCGGGAATAAGCAATTGGAGCAATTGGAGCAGCATGAATGGTGGCAGCAGGTGATCCGGCGAAATATAATCCTGATGGAGCTGCGGCAGCGAGTCCGGCAAGTAGTGCGATTGTAATCTTGCAAACAGAACGTATGCAACGTTAGTTGCTGGGCAGCGTTTGATATTCAAAATGTTTTCGGTACTTACGAATTTCAACATGTTGTTTTATTGGTTACTTTGCAGAGTTGTTGTAAGAACGAAGATTTGATTCGATTTGATTTTGCAAACATCGATTGCCTTCATTTTATACCCCTACGAGACCAACAGACAACAACAATAACCGGCTAGGAAAAAAACAAACGACAAAAGTAGAATTGTTTCATTTGTAATTTAATTGCTGCATTAACGTACCGGCATGTACATTTAATGCAAGGTAGATGAAGAACCAGAACGATAAGAACCAACAAATCAGATAAGTAATAAAAAGAACTCGCTGATGCTCTTACCGGTCTAAATCAAAGAGTTCTACGAACTTTGTTATTCACAAATAGATATACTTGGAAGACACATTGTATAATGTAGCCTTGATAAATCGATCCGGTTTAGTTTGTGGGTGCATCAGAACGTATGAAAATAAAATAAATTTTATTGCAAGAATACTCGACAACGTGAAAATGGATGTTAATTGGCGGTCTAGACTTGCACACATAGTGACATTTTGAATGAGGCCTCTTTTGCATCGATATGTAAACGAACAGTAAAGCTCCTAAAATGGAACTTACACGTTCCTGGACTGGTGGTGGTAGAACTATAGATAGAAGTTTTGCCGAAAGGAGGAAATGTACATCTAAAAAGCTGAGCAATTCGAAGTTTGTGTGAGCTCAGAAAACTTTGCAGATTAAAAATTAACACCAGCCTTGTCATGAAATAATTAGAGTCCTTCAATCCGAAGGATATTTCCGTTCAGACTTCCCACATATTGGGAAAGCAAGACTGAAACGAACAAAACTAGTTGATGCACTCTTCTGATAATCTAATTCAGAAATTGTATCGATTATCGGTGCAAAAATAATCAAGACTTTTGCACTGCTAATCGAATTAAATTTACTCGAAATACAAGCAAAAAACACTAAAATTCAAAATGGTGGCTGACGGCCATTTTCTTAAGTCACCGAAAAAAGTATTAGCACTTTACGGTCGTCTTTACCTTTCGAACAAAAAAAAGATCATGAAAATCGGATGAAATTTACTCGAGATATCGAGAGAAAACTTCACCTTCACTGTACCGTCGAGTAGCTCAAATTAGACTCACTTTATGCGCTCCAACTTCCGAGCCCAAGATCCGATTTAGACAACTTTTTTCCCTGGATTGGTGCATCTGCACCTCGACCAGACCTCAAATATACCACTATTTCGACCATAAAAGCTTCATTTTACTCAAGTTATCATGCTGAGGGACATGCAGACGGACATTTTTTTAAGTGCTGATTTGGCATCTATTGGTGACCCCAGAAGGTTGGCCCTTACTCCGGGGTTCGAAATCGACGTGTTACAAACATAAGAGTAAAGGCATGAGACCCTTGTACCCCATAAGTCCAGTTTTAGTGGTATTCATGTGAATTTCGAAGTGAAAAATTTTATTAAGAATTTTATATTTAGAAGAAACTTAACATGCTCAAAAAGCTATTTACGAACACAACCTATGTTAAGCTCACTCAAAGAAAGTTGTAGTTCAATCTAATGAATAGATTCAACAAAGTTGACATATTCTGTAAAATTGACTTAACTATGACTCTCGTGTCTGATGAACTTTATCATCTTTCACAACAACAACTACAGACCCATCTGTTAGTGCGAGAAACAGATAGATAAAATTCACATAACCTATCAGTTTTTCGGGAGGTTGTGTCATTCTTCTCACAAGCAGATTAAGTATTGTACCTAACTGCTTTTGAATTTTTATTTTTGCACGTGACACTAAAGCCTTTTTTGGGCTCGATCCATAAACTTACCACTGGCCAAAATAACAATTCGATAGCAGGTATAGATAATTTACTATTAACGAATTGGTTGTTTCTTTGAGCTTGTAAATAGATTTTGCAAACACTTTGAAAATCGTTTTAAACTCAGAATATCGATGCTAGTCAGTGTTACGAATTTCAGAATTCCACTATTAACTGAACTATTTTTAGGCTATGGACCTCTACTCTATATTACGTACGTTTACAGTTGACGTAGAGCAATAGTGAAGAAAATAACATCAGAAAACCTGTCTCAAATCCATGGAAACGGCGGAACACAACTTTTGGCATTAGTGTCGGATACGTTAGGGTCCACAACACTTCACAAAATATATTTCATCCATAAAAATTCTCCTTTAGAAAAATTACGACACGCAGATGACAAGTGATTTAGATCTGGTTCTCTCATTTTTCAATTATTTCATAATTAACATAACATAAGAAGATACTTGAGACGTAGATCATCAGAATCACCTGAATCACCTGCGTGTCGCAATTTTTTGAACATTGCAACTGAAAGCGACACCCCAAGTGATATCATTCATTTTAGACGTTACATCAGGGGTAGCACCACACCTAAATAGGATTTCTTGGGATTCATTGTATGCACCATATACCAGGCTCCATAATGGTGCATAACATCAATTGGTTTGATTGTGGAAATTATACATTTTTATTCAAATGAGTACGGTCACAAATAGGCATATACATTGAGGGCCTTACCACAAGTTTCTCAGAATTTTATGGCGGTTCAATCGAGCCATCAACCAGTTAAATCGGTGATGGCTTCAATTTCGATTGGTTAAAGATTCTGAAAATTCTCTTAAACCTGATTTTCGTTTTGGATAAACCAGAAGTGATCAGAACCTCGAACTTTAAGTCTTAGAAAGTTCAGCTGAAGGAATTTAAAAGGATCATAATGCAAAATAGCAATCGAAACGGAAGGCAAATGATCGTAGAAAAAAATCCTTTGCGGAAGGCATTAACATTTGTCCACTCCTAGAACCAAACCTTGAAACTAGATCCCGACCAAGTAACTGTAAAAATCATTTAAAATTAAATTGAAAACAGGTTTCATCACGGATCTGCATAAATAATAATTAACAAGATGGTAATTATGGTAATATTCACTTTCAGTGTATTGAATTGTTCTATCGACATAAAAGTATCTTAATACTTCATAGAATTTGTAATGCCAGCTGCTTGCATCAACGCAACGTCTTGACCAGGCATGAGCGTCGACGCAAAAACACCGCTGGCTGCTATTCGAAATAAAGTGTCAGCTTGAGAAATGTTGGCTTGGAACGGCTGGTTATCAATTTTTTTAGAAAAACTCAGAAAAAATTAATTGATAAACAAGAAAATGCCATTTCGTACTGGTAAATGGGGGGAATGTGGAATTCAAAAGTCTAAATTTCATTAAAATTGTAATTTTTTTATCGCAAGCAAGTTTAACAAAACGAATACTCTCTTAAGAATGATATTGCGAAATCTACGAACGACGCACTACCATGGATCCGTTCGAGTTGTTGCTCGTTCTTGTCGTTGGAGTCTTGGTGAGCCCTTGTTGATAGTTTTGCTCAGCCAGCACAATGCGAAATTTACGGCACAATTTTTTTTGCAAATTAATACTTAAATCGCCTTCATCCGTTGCAATACAGCTTTTCCAAAGATGTTTTTCTATGGAATGATGCTACCTATTGTGTTCAAATCGGGTGAGTCGCTTACTCGAGTCATTAATCAAAAACTATTTAGCACATTTCCGCAGACCTCTACTTAACGCTCCCTAGCACCGACCGCAAAATTTTCCAAACGTAGCACTTCGTCTTACTCGCAAAAAAATCCAGCCAGAAAGGCGCTATATTCCGACCCGTGATCAATGACATCATGATTACAAATAAATATTACCAATTGCGTGTTAATGCAATTTAGATTGAAAGGGTGGACAATGCTGATGAAGATTGACTTTGTGAAACCAATTAGGGGTAACATCTTTTTGTCGATTGATAAAAATTGGATTTTGAAAAATTTCGTTCCAAGTTTTTATTTTCAAGCCGGCTCGGCTTGAGCCAATTTTTTGCGGCCAATTTAGCTGGCGATTGTTGAGCTGAGGTAAACAACCTTTCAGAAATGGAGCATTCATCTGTTATTGGCAACGACGAACAAAATGAGCAACTGCTGTAAGTAGCATTCATTATATAGAAAAAGTTATGTTACGACAAATGAAGTAGTAGATAACGTATCAAGCATAGAGCGGAACACTTCAAACAAACGAAGTATCAGATTTATCGAAAATATTGCGATACATCGTTGATGCGATGATAGCATAGATCGATGCAGGAACAGTGCTAATCGATGCGGGGACATTATAAATCGATAAAATAGTACACTTAATTGATCTGCATTCATGGGCGAGGATGAAATCCACTAATTTACTATACATTTTGAGATTTTGATCTCAGTAAACATTTCCCACTCAACAGTCCAGTATGGTTTCCACTTTCTTTTCGAATTTAATGAATTCGGATATGGAAATTGTATCACAACTCGTTGATGTCTGAGTCGGGTGAGTCGGACATATTCAAAGTAAAAGAAATTGGTCTAGTGGTTAGGGCTGCTGTGTACTGAACGGAAGGCCCGGGTTCGACTCCCGGACGGAGCATCTTTTTCTTTTCAAATCTAGTTTTCGAAATGCATAATCTTGACATTCTAGCCAAATAAACATTCAAAATATTTGCAGTTTCATCTGAAACATTCAGCTACGCTGATTTCGGTTGACACCTTTGTCAAACCATAAAGTAGTCGCTTGTAAAAGAAATTAAGGAAACTATAAAGATGTATGAGAAACAAACGATGGTTATACCAATATCAGTTCTAGAGGTTTCAATTTCCAAACTTCCAAAAGCGCTGATATCAGTCGAAAACCCCTAAAAATGGAGAGGTGACGCAAGTACCTGTTTGTAACACTTACAAAACATCTGATATCAATTTGGGAGAAGCATTTTGCGTTGGTAGACCTTTCGTTGAATGATATCAGACATTTTATAAGGCAGGCTCATTTTCGTTGGTTGTATCGCATGATGGTACGCTTTACCAAGTGCCCGCATGAGCAAAGACGGGTCTAGTGATGAAGTGGATGAAAGAAATTTCATTACACTTATGATTCGCTAGACTTTATCATGTAAAAAGGAATGACTACCTCTCGTAGTTGGTCATCTCTCTGGCACTGTTGCCATGGCCTGATGAGATGTGGTATTTTTGAACATCACTGTTAAGTTCAAAAGGCTTTTTATATCATTACATCAGATCGAAACAGTGACAGAAACCATTTTGTTGGACTCATTTTCGTTTTAAGGGTTTCTGACTGATTTGGAT
>JANTFA010200408.1:0-28518 GCA_026413405.1 Phytosciara flavipes
TTGTTGTTGTTCTTTACAGACAATATTATTTATAAAATAAATAGAAAAATTAACCGCTAAAATATAATTTCATTTCCTAATAAAACAAACAAATTTTTCTTCTTCTTCTCTTCTTCTTCTTCTCTTCTCTTCTCGATTCGAATATTCTACCAAAAAAAACTATTTTTTTCTTCGCAATAACTTTTCAGAAACTATAAAATCTAATTTTGCTACAAAAATTTTGCTTTTTTCTTTTTAAAAATAATTTTCGTCCTTTCTCTACCCTATAACCACTTCTTAAACAAACGAACGAACAAAAAACTTTGTCTCTGTTAAATTACGTTATCCTAAAAATAAATCTATGAAAAGGAGATTGAAGCCTACAACGTTTTAGAACCCAATTTCAAATGGACTCGTGTCAGGGGAAATAGTTTTTGGGGGTTGCTTTTGTCCCTAGATGTGAGGCTATCAAACGAACGATGTAAGTTTGATAACCCGCATCGTATGACAATGAACAGTAAATCTCGTAACGTGTTGCATACAACGTCTTTTCTGCTACTAGCTGCTAAAAGTGAACTTTTGTGCAAATGTAAAACTGAAGCAATTTCAGCAATTTCACTGCATGAATTGAATATTGTATGGACGATCAAGTAGCTTGTATTCGTCTGAAAAATTGGTTCACTGCGATGGGGATCGGGTCATTCGTTTTAAGTTTGTTCCGTTAGACAAAGACAGAGCACGATCTAGCCATTGAGAATTGCTAGAGGTGTTGCTCTAGAAGTATTATAGGTTTTGGTGTCAGGTGTTCGAAATTCTATCAAGGCAGAATTCACGAAAAATGGATTAAAAAAAGGTGACAGTAACCTCGAGTGACAAAAAGATGTTTCACACCATCCACATGCATGAAAAAGTTGCTTTTCCGCAGCGCCGTTGTAGAATAGTTATTTATGCAACCGAGTGAAAAATGTTTTTTTAGGCACTAGATGTGTAAACTGTTACATTTGGCCTGCGGCTACTTGTGACAATCTACACATAAAAAGTGCTTAAAAGGGCATTTATCACTCGGTTGCATACGACTGCGACTCTTTCTCAAAAAAAAAAAGGATACGAAAGTTTTACTTTGCGTCACTAAGTTGAGAAAAATAGAGTGCGCTGCAAAAATTGGACTTTTTCGTGCATCATTTGTGTGACACGTTCGAAGGTTCTTCTTCTTGCTCTGTTTTTCGATATTTTCCTTTTTGCCACTAGTGACGAAATGGATTTTCATTTAAAGTTTTTGCCACTCCTTTCGTACCATCAGCCGTAAATGCCCTGACCAAGCCGCGAATCCGCGACTCCATTCGGTCATTCAGATATGCAACCGGAATGAACCAATTTTTGGAGCACATAAATCCAGTCGACTTGATCGTTCATAGAAATTCTCGTTCATAGAATGATATAGTGTGTTGCATTTCAAAAGTCCACTTTTCGCAGATTGTTGCAGAAAACGTGGAGAAATTTAGCGTTTTTGTCACATGATGTGGCTATACAACTCACTTCGCTCGTTTGATAACATCACATCTAGAGACGAAATTAGTACAGGCGGAGCCGAGTAGGACAAGCTTACGACGTGTACTGAAAAATTCGGCTTTTCATCACTTATGACGAAATGTACTATTTCGTCAACCTTTTTTTTTTAGAGAAATGATGTTCGCCCGCTTGAATTGGGTATTGTCGAGGCTTCAACTCTAATGCAAAACTTAAATTTAAATTACAAAAACAAAAATTGAATTAAATTAAATTGAGAGTAAAAATACAAATCAGATCATTTAACGATTCAGTCGCTTACGTTTTTCTCTACACAATAAAATATTGTTATGTCGACGAGCTACGAAACAAAAATGAATTTTGTGCCCTAGCAATTCTAAATTACTCATTTCAAACACTGTCGCGATATTTAATTAATAAAGTTAATTAGCTTTCTGTGAGTCGAATATATTTTTCATAATAAGGTTTTGGTCGTATAGCTGTAGGATGGTGATCGAATTGTGATGACGACGCCGGAAAAACGGAGCCCCATACATTTCCATTTTGATATTGAACGTCTAAGCTTTAAATGTGACTCTCTTATGTCGTTCAATATCAAACGGAAAAAATAGAAGAATAGGAAACCGGCGAACGCATCGCATTTGGTCAGCGCATCTACTGGTGTACGAAATTATAAAAGAAAACACCGCCTGATGTCCGGTGTAACAGAAGAAATAATGGGACACTCACCTGGATTGTTCACATTATAACTTAAAGAAAACAATATCTCGTCCCTGCCCCCTGCAGCTCCCCACACTCTCTACGCAAAAAAGAGTTTCTATATGTTCAAGAAATCGTACGAGATTCTTGGATATCACAATAATTACAAGTATAATTTTCTCTACGGTTTTGTTTTTGTTTTTGTTTTCTTTGTCTGTTCAATGTGAGTCTATAACCATAACATCGTTCGCTATTAATATAAGATCTTTGCCATTCGTTTCACCCGAATTTCACACATCACTTTGCTTCGCATTTGTGTTGATGATGAATGCACCGTTTACGTGGCCATTCAAACCGTTTGCAAATTTCTGTCCGGCCAGTTCAGCCGGTGGTGTTGTTAGTGGCGGTGTGACCGGTACCGGTTTAATCAGCTCTAATTTATCGTCCACGGAACTCTTCAATGTACTCTTTACCAATCCCTTGCTCTTGTAACCGTTCGGATGGGGCATGGCGTAACGCAATTTCTTCCAGAACCATGGATCGCCCCATTTGATGTAGGTGTTCGTTTTCAGATAGGATCGGAGGGCCGGGTCTAGATTGTCGATGTCGCCAATGTCACCGTAAATGACCACAATGACGCGTACCCGTCCTTCGGTGATGGCATTCTTATGGGCCAGTTGAAATTCCATTTTGCCCCAGATTGATTCAAGGAAATTGGGTGTCAAAATGACGACTGTTCGTCTGGAATCTTCAACGGAACGAGCGATCTGTTTCGAAATAATAAAAAAAAATTGGAAATTTAATGAACAGTCGGATTGGTTTGGTTGACTGCGTCGAGTCGTCAGCAATGGTCGAAAATTTTTCTAAAAAAACAAGAGAAAGAGACACTTACCGATTCAGTGATAAATTCTCCAGCTACCCAATCCCGTTCATGTAAGCACAATTTAAAGCTGGGCGTACCATTTTCCAATTCGGGCACCACATGTTCGGTTACGAAGTCAACATCCTTGTGCGAATACGATATGAAAGCATCGTACTTCTTCTCCTTGTCAAGTTCTTCCTCGGTGACAAACCAGGAACACCAGTTGTGAGCGTACATCCACACCTTGATTTCCTGTTGATATTTGTAGTACAGGGCCGCCAAAATTCCGACCAACAATCCGAGCAATGCCAGAACGACACTTATCGCAACAATAATCGTCTCATCTTCCGAACATATGTCATCGACGTGCACCAACGGCTGACCGCCTAGGCAGACCACATTCTTGAGATCCTTTATTTTAGCAGCATTCAACTTGGCAAATGCAAACAGTCCCCGAGCGTCACAATCGCATATCCATGGATTGTTACCCATTTCGATGTGCTGCAATTCGGCTGTTTTGTTTAGTCGAGCAAAAACGGTGTCATTGAGCCAGTTAATTTGGTTGTTCGATATGTCCAAAAGAGACAACTTGGGTGGTAAATTGTCTCGCTTTATCATCCGAATGCTGTTGTTGCTGGCACGGATCACACTCACAAATGAATAAGCTCCCTGAGAAAGATCTGGCAGTTCGGTGATGTTGTTATTTTCGATATACAGTTCGGTTAACGCTAAACCGCGATTTCTGATGTCCGGTATGGTTGGCACAGTTTTCAAATTTGAATTGGAGCAATTAACAGCCATAACTCGATCGAATGGCCGGACGAAGCATTCACATTGAGGCGGACACAGTTTGATCGAACTGTTCGGCGGATCGAGTGGACAAACGATGTCGATGAGTTGAAGTTCTGTGATTGATTTGCCGGACATTCGCGCAGGCTCGGCGCATTTCAGCTGATCCGCTTCGATGAGTATCGGTTGACGTCCTTTCAGATGAATGTACTCAATGAAATGGAACATTCGGCAGTCGCAGGTCAACGGATTGTCGTTTAGCAGCACGGTTGCCGTTTTGGTGACGTTTTGCAATAGAATTATGCGATAGTTTCTGAAATCCAAGTCTCTGATGGCATTGTGCGTTAAATTAATGGTTGCGTCCTCCGAGAAAAATTGTAATCCTTCGAATGTTAGCGACGAAATGTTGTTGTAACTCAAATCGAGATCTCGTAAATTGTTGTTGATGGTGATCCAGTCAGATAAAATGGTTATGATTTCGTTGTTGCGCAGATTGAGCGTTTGCAATACTTCGAGATATTGGAACGGTGAACCAATTTGCAGGTCAAGACTTCGGACACCGTCTTCGTCTTCGTTTAAAAAGGACAGATGATTGTTTTGCAGCTGTAGATTACGAATCTTTGTCGTAGTTGTAAAAGCCAGGTGATGAATGGTTTTCAGCTGATTGTGATCCAGATGAATCTCTTGTACACTGTGCAGTCCGTGGAAAAGAAGTCTGTAAAAGGGGGGAAATCGAAACAATTAAAAGTTTTGAATTGATAAAGAAACGGAAAGCTTTAAGGCTTCCTGAGTTTGTTCCATTTTATTTATTTTTTATGGACGATAACAATTTAGAGAAGATTAAAATCTAAATGTATACATCAAGTGTATACACGCCCCTCGAACCTCTTTAAAATAATAATCCGAAATTTTCTTCTTCTTTCATTTCTTTGTGACCTTTTTACCCACAAACAATGTGTTCGACACAAAGTTCTGTCGAATGAAAACCTTCAACGCGAAAATTAATTATTAATGGATCTATGCACACAGTCTGTCCCAATGTCATTAGATATTCCATCGAGAAAGAAATAAAAAAAAAAGCAGAAGAAGTCAGGGTGGAAAAGTATATCTCTTTCATATTTAGGCATTTAAGAGCGCTTCTTTTACTCCGAGGGGTTACTTAATTGGTATCACGATTCACTGAAAGCAAATGGAAATGCCAAAATACTGGCAAATATCAATGAAATACGGTTAAATACGAGTGAAAATGGGTGGGTAAATGTTTCCAAATTGAAGCAAAATTGCAGAGATAATTTGCCGGAGTATGGCAAAAAAATAGGCCGAGCAAATATGCCGAGTTGGTAAAGCTCGTAACAGGTCAGGTAAACCTGAAATTGCGTGAACCTGTTTTGATCTGACCGTGAAATCTGAATTTTGTAATTTAGACAAATTTTGTATGGAAATTTCAAGTTATACCTGAAACCTAACCTGAAAATTTTGAAGAAATCAGATCAAGTCAGGTATTTTCAATAGAATTACCTGAACCGAACCTGAATTTTCTGGTCAAGTTCAAATTTACCGAGGTCACTCAAATTTACCACGGCCGGCCATGGTCAACCTGTTCGGAGCTTTACGAGGTATGACATGCAAATATGCCGACGTATGACAAGCTAACATAACGAAGTATGGCCTGCAAATATGCCGAGCTATGGCGAGTAAATGTATCAAGGTATGACAAGCCAATATGACAAGCCAAGGTATGACAAGCTAACATACCGAGGTACGTAGAGCAAATATGCCGAGGTATGGCGAGCTAATATACCGAGGTTGGGCGAGCAAACAAGCCGAGGTATGTAGGCCAAAGGGCCGGGGTATGGCGAGCAAATATAGTATTTAACCCCTCTATCATCGAAATCCTTTAAAGTATCTTTCATAACAAAACATAAACAATTAATTTCAACAATCTATTCGTATAATGAAGCGTTAACAAACCGTTTCTAAGTATTTCACCGCAATTCGCTTTAAAATGGGAATGCAAAGTCGCATACCTTTAAAACACCACAATTTTCGCTACTTCATATTCCATTTACTTTTATTATAAATGTTCATTTTGGATTAATTTTGCGTAGGAAAAATGGGCAAGAAACAAGAAACAAGCTGCTTACTGTATCTAGACGAGAGGCAGCGAAGAGAAAGAAAAAAAACTTTTTTTTTTTGTGAAATTTAACACAAAAAAAAGAGACTTGAGTTCATCTAACCATATCATTACGATATAAACCATTTTTTTTTGGTTCGTGTGCCTCTGCCATCTACACTCAACTTACATAGACCGTTAAAATTTGATTAATTCTTGGTAGTACACTCTGTTGTGTGTGATCTGGATTCGAGTTTTTTTTTCTCATCTTATGTTATGTGTACCTCACTTGCCGTGTCTATCTAACGTTCGTCTTGGAATAATTTTTTTCGCTTTCCTACTTTCTTTTGCTATTTTAATTCTATTTTCAATTCTTATAATAAATATTGTAAAAACTTGGACGATTTATCGTTTATTTCCGGGTCAGTTAGATTAAATAAGTTACCGAAAACTTCTGGAGCAAGAAATAAGGAATTTGCATTTTCCTATAGCTGGCAGTTTGAAAATGGTATAGAAAGCACACATCTATACATCTAGCGAGAGAGAGAGAGTAATAATAAAATGTAAGAAAACGGAATGGATGGATGAGAAAAGATGGTAGATAACATTATTGGTGCGGGTACAGTGGAAATATGTACGAATTTCTGATCAGAACTTATGGCATGGAGGGTTCTTCCGTTGGTATGTACACACACAATGGAGAAATAACGTTTTGTAATGGAATAAGGACGTAATGGAATTCGATGGAATTATATTTTATTCCAGATATATTCGAACGTGTATTTCAATATTGTATTTGCGGGGAGAAAATATAGGAAAAATTCTTGCGTTTGTTGTTTGGCTTTGGTGGATATGGATATTTTGATAGAAAAATATATTTTTTTTTATCTGTGTGGCCTGAAGAAAGAATGTTGCCTTTGAAGTCACGCAGTAAAAGGAATAGCAGTGTCAAAGTTTGTTTTGCAGTCATATAATCGAATTTCCAATAAATATGTGTGCTTGAACGGAGGGTTGCTCGAATGAACTGTATACGACGCACATATTAGATATAAATCTAATGTACTTCGCCCAAACTCAATCTCATTTCGTGTGTGGGTATTTCAAACGAAAAGCAATGAAACACAATGTCATGTCATTCAATCCCAAAAATCTAAATAATTCTCTAGCATTCTGGGGGTCGTATACATATGACGTCACGTTTTTTCAGTGCTGTTGGCAGATTGACATCAATTGTAACTCAAAAATTATGAACTTTTTTCAGTCAATGGTGTGTCCTAGCCTCCCAAATACATCATCTGGATGGAGGTGTGAAGCACAGTACCGATTTTAAAAATTGCTCAATTACCGAGTTGTAAGAGATTGAAATCTGCTGACAGCACTGAAAACGAATGAAGCTAAATTTGTCTTATCCACCTGACCTGATCTATTTCTTGAATTAAATTTGAATTTTTCTCAGTTTAAAAAAGACGAAAATTTCTAAAAAGTCAACCGTGTCAAAGCCAGCCTGTCTAGTCAGGTCTAGGTCAGATCATGTACTTTTACTAGAGGTCGAGTCAAGTTGACAGGTATATCAGTTCAGGTTTCAGATTGACCTGACCTGTTGCGAACATCAATTAATGTGTATTTGGGTAGCCGGTCACAAAAAATGTTAGCTTTAGATTTAGACCGAATCAGGGGTCGTACATAAATGACGTCACACTTTTTCATTGCTGGTATCAGATTAAAACCACCATGACTAATGTTTGACACGTGTGCCCTTTCCCCCATTTAGGAGGTGTATTTGGGGAGTAAGACACACTAATGACTCAAAAGAATGCGTACTCGTCGAGTTATTAGTGATTTCAGTCTGATGAGAGCACTGAAAAAATGCGACGTCCCTTATGGACGAAAACTTATTAACAATTTCAAAATCTGATTAGGAGCACTCAAAACGACGGTCGTCATTTATGGACAAGTCCTTAGGGACCAATGATGAATGAAGTCCTATACTTTTTGTACATTTTCAACACCCCATCCCTCTTCGTCTAATGTTTTCCTATACCTAAAACATGGCGTGTCTCACGTTTTGCACAAAACGTCATTTATGAATGACCCCTTATCAAAAACAATCGTAAATAAACACTACAAAAGCACTTACCCGGAAATCATCGTGATATTGTTATACGACAGCTTCAACACCAACAGTGCACCCATGCTGTCGAATAGTCCATCTTCCAGTTCGACGATGCCATTTCCAGTCAAATCCAAATCCAACATATTGCTCTGATTCACAAACAGATCGGCCGGCAGCGAAGTCAATTTATTCCATGCCAACGACAAATTTTTAATTTTCACCGAACCGCTAAACAAGTCACCGGGCACTGCATTTAGTCCACATTTTATATTCACATCTTCTAACATTGATAGTCCCGACAAGAAACCATTCGGTAATGTGTCCAAACCGACACGATTCTCAATCAATCGCAATTGAATCAAATTTTTGTTGGTACTGAACAATCCGGGTGGTAGTTTTCGGAATTTATTTGCACTCAAGTTAATTGCAGTTAGGTTGGTTAGGTATGAAAAGACGTCCGGTTGCAGAGTTTCGATGTTGTTGGAACTCATGTCCAGTTCTAGCAGTGACGACACTCCCTCAAATGCGTCTTTTGTCAAATGTTGCAAATTGTTTCCCCATAGATTGAGATTCTTGAGTTTTTGTTGGTATTTGAACACTCCCGGCTCTAGTGTCTTGAGATTATTGTAACCCAGTTCCAGATACTCCAGCTTCTTCAAACTTCGGAAAATGTTAACTGGAAGATGAACTTTATTCGAGCGCAAGTCCAACCAAGTTATATTACCAACGTCATTGAACAAATCTTCCGGCAATTCCGACAATCCGTTTCCACTAAGCCGCAGCTGTTCCAAATCGGTGAACCCACTCAAATGTTGCCGCACCAATGAACTGCCAAGATCGGCTCCGTACGTCAAAAACATCAATGATCGAGTTTTTCGCATGCCCAGCCGATTCAAAATGGTCATCAACGAACTGCCACCCATTGGCAACGGACATCGGGAAAATTGAACGCGCGGTATGTCACCAACATCCATGGGCGCCAATTCCTTGTACACCGTTTCGTTCAATGTCAAGCATTCAATTTGCACGTATGTGGTTGGCTTAAATTTAACGATAATGCTGGGATCAAAGGTGGGACATTCAATTTCATAGTCGTTCTGTACGAATACACAATTGCATATTGATCGGTCCGGACAGAATTTCGCTCGACTATAGTATTCGGATGGACTAGCTGTTGAGTGACTAATTGAACACACTAATAGCATTAAGCCGATTAGGAATGATATTACATCCATTGTTTATAACTGTCGGTATACACACACTGTTCACTATAGATATAATGTTTGCTCTTGAGGGTGGTAATTGCTGTTTGCTTTATGTTTATTAAGGTTAGCTGGATGGGTCTTTTGTATAATATAAAATAGATAGAGACACACACACGCACGCACGCACTCCTTTTGTTCTTTGTGGATTCGATGTGTTCCTCCGTTGCAGGATGGGTTAATTTGTGAATGTTGATTGCTGCTCTATGGGTATGGGTTACATCATTCCATAGAAATTTTTGTCTGGAAAAAAGAAACAAAACGAAAATATGAGAAAAATGGAGAAATTATCGTCTGGTTGATTGTTGAAAATAATATGTAATTTTCTGTCTGTTTTTTTGTTGTTGTTGTTGTGGTTGTTCTTCTTTAATATATTTTGTGTGGGAAAATAAAAGTAGCTACACACAAAGTGTAGACAATTTATGAATGGAAATTTAGCCGGTGTATGGCTTAGGTGTAATATTATATTTTGAGAGAATTTTGTTTGTCTTCCATTGTTCAGCGTCTAAATAATACAATGTGATTAGAGCACTTGATGACCTATAATTCGTCCATGAGATTTTTCAGAAAAATCAAATCGCTTGGATTTGTATAGACATGTGCGCCGATTAAAAAATTTCGGCGGTGGCGCGCCAAGTGTTTAGGTGCAGGTAGCCCAATCAGTAGAGAGTCGGACTCACAGCCTATGGTTCACGAGTTCGACTCCCGACACAGACATTGTCCATACGGTTTTTCTTAATCATGAGCCTAGTCTTGGCTGTAAAACTTCATGCTCGTTGAGCTCTATCGACCGCAAGGTTTAAAAATAGAAATAATAAAAATTGATATTTCATGAATTCATGAACCTTTGACAGAAAAATTAACAATTGACAATGACTAACTCCATCTATCGGGAACAAAAACAATAAGCGGGAACATTTGAACATCACCAGCTGAACATGGCTGGACTTAGTAAAAAAAAGCCGAATTTTCGGGTTTCGGCGGCGGCGCACCGATTAAAATTTTTTTGGCTAAGCCGTGGCGCGCCGATAATTCTTAATGTAAAATAGAAAAAACGACCAGTGCGGCGAGCGACTTGAGGTCTCGAGATTTCAGTAGTTATCACCTTACTGTGCTGAATATAATTCATTTAGTTTCTAAGCCGACGAAAACTTTTTGTTATCAGCGGCGGCGCCACTGGTTACTCGGCCCAGCCTCGCCGTCGGCTGAAAATTCAGCGGCGCACATGTCTATGATTTATATGAGTGAAAATTGTTTTCATGCCATTTAACGTGTAATTTTCTGATAATTTTGTTTGTGTAAATTTTTATTCAAATTTTTGATCTTTTATCTATGGCTTCGTATAGTTAACTCTTTGCCATAGTTACTAGCGTGATGTGTTAACAACGTGATTGAAATTATGGTACGAACGAAAAAAAACCTTTCGTATAATCAATTTGGTTGAACAAAACAAAAAAATAGTGATTGTGGGAGCGTGGGTTGTTTTCCCATTTTTTTTTTGTGTTCTTCTTTTTATTATTTTCCGATTTTAATGAAAATCATTTGATTTTCATAGTGCAATTTGCGCCATTCAAAATGGAAAATTATATTTCGCGTATTTTAAATCGGATTTATTATTGTTTTTGCTAACAACATTTTCGGATAAACTCATCATCATCGACCGTCGATTCGATGTTATAATGAATTTAATAATAATTGCCTAATGAAAGTTAATTACCTATGGTTTTATTGGATTATACCATCATATAACGTAGAATGCATTTTTAATATAAAGCAATGTGATTGTTGCGAGCCGTTTTAAATTGTGTACGGGCCCGGATTTTGAAATGAATGAATTTTATGGTTTTTGACTGTTGGCAATATATATTGGGCTGTATCAGGATAGCCAGAGAGATATGATTGGGAATTGAGTCTGATAGTTGTATAGCAGTCGATAATTAATTGAGACGAGCTCTCAATATTTCAACACGATAAGTGGACTTGTGCAATGCCAAACATATACCATTGTATGAACGAAAAGTTCTGTGAAGAATCACTTAGACTGAAGCGAATATAATTCAACAATTGGTTCACTGCTGTTAAATGGTTGGACTTGTTGCCCGATAAGTATTCGACTTTGGTGTTCGGGGGTTCGAGTTATGTTGTGGTAATAGAAAACAGAGAAAAAAAGACCCTTTCGAGCGTGTCAACCCAAATAACGCTTGAAAAATTCCATTTTTCGCAGAGCCGTAGCAGAAAATATTAGGGCGAGCCTGTTGGCCTTAGCACATCACAATAATTTGCCGTCTTTCTTTATTGAGAATTTTGGAAAAGATTTGTCTCAGTCTATTTTACAATCAAACAAAACATTGACAACGTGAAAAGGTAGAATTCATCATGATTGCATTTTTGTGAGAAAAAAAAACGCGGCCGAGTACGAGTCTGGATGATTGAATTTGCGAATTTTTGCCTTTTTCTTTGTGTCATTTTAAATAATTAAACTCTGCACATAGCGCGGGCTCCAATAGAATTATATCGAAAATGAAAATTAAAACAAAAAACGTTTCGGTTTCGGGTAATAATAATAATTGAAAATTTCGTTTTGAATTCCATCCGACATTCAAACGATTAATATTTTACATTATTCAGGAGGACCTGAATTGCAGGTATAATAACCAAAAAATAAAAAATGGAATTGCGGACTTTGTAGCTTTAATTTTGTTTTCGTAACATCTAATGAGAATGAGGATGAAAAATGTGTTTTTTTGGCATTCACTTGAATAAAATAAAACATTTCAATTCGAATGCTGTGAAGCATTAAATGGAATTTGAAACAAAAATTCATTCAATTCCGTTCATAACATTCTGTGACTGAACTAGGGAAAGGTTTGATGTGCACGTAATTTTCCGTGTTCTTCAAACAGTCTGCACCTACACCTATTCAGAGTTCAAATTGGTGTGATAAAACTATGGGTTACATTGAATTCAATTAACATGAATGCTTTCTCTCTGCATAGTTTTCAGAATAATTAGTTTATAAAAGACAGAAATGATGGAACACACGGCATAATATTAAGAATTTGGGTACGCGATGAACACTGTGAAATGTAACATTTTAAACAACGACTCGACATGTTTAATCGAAGATGTGT
Source organism: Phytosciara flavipes (assembly GCA_026413405.1). NCBI lineage: Eukaryota > Metazoa > Arthropoda > Insecta > Diptera > Sciaridae > Phytosciara > Phytosciara flavipes. The sequence continues at coordinate 12,476 of JANTFA010200408.1, forward strand.
GTCTCATCAACTTACGATAAAACCGAAGTTAAAGCAATTTCTTTGAGCTCAGTTGGTTATGATTTACAAAAGATTGGCTGTTGTAACTACAGTGAACAAAAGAAAATTTTCTCTTCATTGCTCTTCATTAAATTATTGGTTTGCGTTCAGATTTAATGGTAAGCAATTCGAAATGCAGACAATATATTCGCCACGATATTTAGTTATTATAATGGTGAAATTACAGCTGTCATAAAGCAATTTCGCAAACAAATAATTGACATAGCAAGCACCATACAATTACTTCAACAATTTCCATATCAACCTTGAGCATACAAGACGGAAAACAAGAAACCACAACACTGGAAACAGTTAACACTGTAGCTCATCCAGACCGTATCCGAATCGATTTATCGGATTGGTGTTCCTTTTTCCTCTCTCTAGTCTGTGTTACAAAATAAAATTAATTTTTTTTCTGTTGTTTTTGCTGTTCCGTCTTCTTCATTCCGAACTTGTATGCTCTCATTATTTCATTATGTACCTACAACACTGCTGTTTGCAGACTTGCTAACTGTTTGTTGGTTGTAATTTGCAAGATAATGTTCTTTGATCTGTTGCGATCTTAATGTACAATTGCATTGGAAATGTAAATTGCCAATGTTTTATGCACAGCAACAGTTTTATAAAAAGTAATTTTTTTGTAACTCAGTGACGAAATGAAAAATTGACTTGTTGCCTTTGTTGTATGCAATTCGGTGATGAATGCTTCTTTTTGGCACACGGTGTGTATTCTCTACAGATCTAGTGCTTGGAAAAGCAGTACTACAACCGAATGTCATAAAACGATACTTTGTGTAACTCATTCGAGTGTGGAAATGTGAGACTTTTCCGCATTGGTTTCTTAATTTCCTTGCTGCGTTTTCATTTCCACACTGTTTGGGCCAGTTTACTTGGAAAGTAATTCGAAATATTTCTCGAAATGAAAATGCTTCACTAAATTTGAAACCCACAAACACACGTACACAAATGTCGTCCCGCTTTTCTATTGAATTTTTTAGCCTACCCCTGCGTCACACAAAAAGGGTCAAATATGACCCAAATTCGTTAGGACCGCCACGTTTCTTAGACACCCCTCAAAGTTAAACAGCCTAAATACACACTACACACCTCCAAGAGTAACAGTGGCCGAGTCAGTTTTTTGACTGATATTGTCAAAACATGCAGAATGCAGATGATCCCTCGTTCATAGCATCGAAAGATCACATCCAGGAGTAAAGTGAAAAGTGATATATGGAGTTGTTGATTATGATACGAGGAACAAATCAGCAAAACAAGAGGTGGTCATTTGCAGAGAAATTTAGAAAATTTTGAAGAAAAATTTCATCACAAAGGACCACCTCATACTCTTCGAAACTTGTGGTTGCAGAGCGCTTCCATGTTCAGATGATTTGTTCCTCGTTTCATGATCAACAGTTCGTTCATAGATCACTTTACTCCAGGATGTGTTTTCTAGATGCCATGAACGAGTTAGGCTGTTTACTCAAAGTGTACGGTCTCATATGAATATATATTGATTGATCGTCACATCGATTTCCATGGTGTCGCTCTCATAAGTAGAAGATTACACTCACGGAATTTCGAGAACCGACACATTTTCACTTTCGGCGTTTATGTAGAAGAAATACGAGCAATTTTGGATTGCTGAAATAGACAACTGCATTTTCTTTTGTTTGGCTTCAGTGAAAATCGAAATACAATAGAAATCGCAGCATAATTGTCGATCCTATCAAGGCAAAACTGCTCGTATGTCTTCAACATTAGTTCAACTAAATCAGTTGAGTTTGTGAATTTTTGTCTGTAATTTTAAGCGGAGAAATCAAAAGTAAATTACAAAAACAGAAAATGTGTCGGTTTTCATAATTCCGTGAGTGTGTGGCACAAGATACTACAGTTCAAAACAGACGTTGCTGACGTGCTGCGATTTTTATTGTAATCCAATTTTCACCACAGACCTGAACAATAGAAAACTCAACATAATTGTCTGCCCCAGCACCGCAAAGGTGTTCGTGTGTTTCCAGCCTATCATTCGGTTGCATTAATTATTATTGTGCGAAAATTACGCACTCGGTTGAAAGTGAAAACAAAACTTTGGAAAGTAATTCACAAGAAATTTCATTATTTCTTTGAATGTGAACTTCTGTATCCAAGCATACAGAATTTCAATCAATAAATAAATAATGCAGAAAACACTCACAAGGAAAACCGCACAGACACACGTTCCGTTTACTATTCAAATCGTCTGAATGAATAAATAAATTTGCCAAAATGAATAGAGGATTAGTGTTATCATTAGGAAAACAGTATACAACATTCTCTAGCTCGTTCACATTTGCAAACTGACAAAAAAAATATCGAGCACCCGAATCTCCGTACACATCAAAATAAAGGCCAGAAGAAAAAATTGCAGAAACTGAAGAACCGTTTATGCAAATTTTATTTATTCTCGCTTCTACCAATCTACACAATTAGGTTGGCTCATTATTTTTCGTGAGGAAGAAGGAAGGAGAAGAAAAACAAACTTTCCTCTCGTCCTCTATTGATATGTCCATCGCGCCCAATTCATTTCATGTGCAAAAAATAAAAAATATTTTTTTAGATTTTTCCTCTCCTTGTTTTGTATAAATATTTTACACAGCCAAAGAGCAGAAAAAGAATAAATCCTCGAGAATATTATCATCCTTTTGAATTCATACAACTGATTTATTTGGAGAGTGAAAATTTTTTTCTATTCGTTGCCCTTGTTGCTTCTGAACAATTTTTTTTTCGTCTCTTTTATTATTCTTTCAAGAGTGATTTTCGCATGTAACGTGTTCCCAGCGTGCGGTCTTTCTAATGTTCTGCACTTCTGCACATAAAATCCATTGTATTGGACAATAAAACATAATTTGAAAATGATGCAACCTTATGTGTTCGACATGTTTTCAACATGTGTTTTTGCAGTGAACATTTCGGGCTCCTCTATCTCATTAAAAACGTTTGAATAGAGAAGATTTTCTGTGTTTTTTTTTTGTTGCTTCGGGAAACACATTCCCTTTTTCTGGGGAATTTGTTAACGATTAACGAAACATCTTTATTAAATTACACAGCTGTGTGTTAAGCCGTGTCGTTTCAGTCTCGAGAACGTTTTTAGGTAAAATAAAAGAAAAAATTTCCTTGGGTAGAACAATAAAAATAAAAATTTTTAAAATTTGAATGTTTAGGGGGGTGAAAAATGAAAATGAATGAGTGTGAGAACGTGAGTCAAAAAGTCATAAAACATCCGGAGAAAAGTGAAACACACATTTTTCCCGGTGACCTTTTTTTCCCAAATGTGTCGAGAAACGAAAAAGTTTCCGGATAAGTTTCTAAAATGTCCTTCGGCAAACTACAATATTTCAGCGACATGCTGTAACGTTGCATAACCAATCTCTAAAATGAAGTTACCAAAGTTTTACAACAGGCATTAACATCAGAGATGAACGTCTCTAACCGATATTGACGAAGAAATAGTCGTCTTCATTTTGAATATGTACGCATCTTAAACACAACAATAATTTCCATTGTAACTGGGATGGAATAATGGCCATTGTTGACATTGATAAATTCAAACATTTGAACACACCATGTTTGACCATTATTTGATGTGCAGATATGAATGTAAAATTGAATTTTAGTTGTCAATGGTATTGAGAGTGTCTGATAAAATTGGATGGGTGAGACCATCATCTTCACAAGGATTACTGATAAACAATAACTCTTAGTCATTAGCTGAGTCAACCCTGGCCAAAAATGTTTTCTCTCCAAATTTTATAATTCATTGTGCGACGGGGGTGGGAACGTTCATAATCCTTTTTCCATAAAAATCATTTTACGAATAATAAAAGAAATGTAAATCCGACACCATAAATGTTTAACACGACCGTTTCTTTTACAGTCTCTCTCTCCGGTCTGTTGTTGTTCGCTCGAACGTGACACTTTCTATGGGGAATTTCCGAAATTTGATTTTACCCTCTAATATACCGAAATGAGACTGACTAACGTGTCGAACCATTTTGTGTGCCTGGCAAATGCGGCTGAATGTAATAAAACTATTCGGGTAAAGACATTAACAAATGAATTTGGATTTTTCCACCAAATGCCCGGTTTCGTTTCTTTCCATAATTTTTAATAAATACCTTACGGTTATGCTGCACAACGTTTTTCTTTTTGTGTGTGCGAATGGAGAACGAAATGGTTTGATAAATACACGGGAAAAAGAATTCATTTTTTGTTGTGTCTTAGAGAATGTCTGAGAACGATTTATTTCATGGGCACGTGGAGGTATAGGTAATTTTGACATGATTTATGATTTAGGGGTTGCTTGCGGTTTGTATATTCAATGCAGTAATGTTAACATAGCTGAAGGACTAGATTTCCATTCGGTTTGACCTTTCGGACTTGTGTGACTCAGTACCCAGTACGAAACATAAACATCGAGGTTTCCATTTTTCACTGAACATTTCGTTGTAAAATATACAAAAACCACGACAGTTAAGTCAGGAGCTTCGGTAACTTCGGCTGAGAACATCATTCTAAGCAGTAAAGCACAACTTTGCTTATGAAATTCATTTTGTTTAAAGTGTGCTTGAGGTCGTTCGGAGTCGTGATGATTATTCCATTTCTTTATCGTATAGGCTTAGACTAGACAACCAACCAGTTATCAGAATGATAATGAAGCATTTGAGCATGTGTGAGGTTGTTCTGTTGCAAGAACTATTTGAGTTTCTACGTTTCCAGTCAACGGAACATCTTTATTGGAAATATGGGTCCGTCAATTTGCAGTTTTCTTATGAGCGGCTGTATATTCCAAATGAATCGTTGCATTTGAGTGTTTTAGAATAATCTTTTGTGTCAAAACTCCGATTTCTCATCGGTTGGAAGTCATAAAGGAAATCCAGCCTGACCTGACCAGAGGTAAATTTCAGGTAAATCTAAAATCTGACTTGGCAGAAATTCGGATTCAGGTCAAGTTTGCCTTCTAAAAATTACCTGAACTGAATTTTCAGATCGAGTCATTTTTTGACAGCGGGTGACCGATTCTGGGCCTTAAGCGGCTCACGCTACGTGCGATTTTCGTACGTACATGGATATTCCATATTTGCGCGATTTACCATACTACGACCGATCACACCATCAAATTACGTACGTACGTAAATGAGGATTTCGTATTTACGTAATATCGTAATACTCGTCGGTGTTAGGCGCTAATTGCGGTAAAATCAGAAATTATGTAAATTTGTACGGACGTCCATATTTGGAAGTACCGTCCAAGATTAGTTACACGAAATTTTCTAAATATGAAATCCTCTGGGCATTTCGTATCTACGAAATTTCGTGATATTCGTTTCGGACGGATAAAGCGCTAGAAAGAGAAATTATTCAGATTTGTATGGAAGTTTTCTGAAGCCAGTAGATTTAACCCCATATTCGGAAGTAACGTCCAACAGGGGTAGAACTCAATTACGTGAATACGTAATGTCCATTTACGTACGTAATTCTATACTGTAACGGCGTCCCCCACTTATGAATTGATTTTAATTTTAATTTTTAAAGAAATGATTCAACATTTTGAACAGTTGGATCGTTATTCCAAATCCAATTCAGTCCAATCATGTTTGTTTGATAGAGAGAGGCCGCAGTCTTCTAATAAATTATGAAAATTCACTTGAACCCATTACAACCACTAAAAGCTAATTACGTGGAACAGTTAGAAGCGATTCAATGTGGGAATAAAAAGGAGACTAACAACAACAAAAAATGAATGTTTTCCAAAATGATAATTTCCACAACCACCATAAAAAAGATTAAAAATTTTTTAATGTTTTTTTAATTCAAATTTGTTCAACCTTTTTAAGAGCAATATTTTCTTCTATGTGAAAATATTCTTTCTTTTTTTTTGTTGATATTTTTATCTATAAACAGGAGAGCTAACAGTAAGTACAAAATAAACGAAGAAGTGGGAAGCGGCAGCAGCCGGCAGCCAGTACACACACACACAAAAAAAGAATAAATATTTTAAACATTCTCGAGGAAAGTAGAAAACTTTTCTAATTACACACTCTTTTTATCAAAAATTTAAATTATATTGCTTTTATGGAGTTATGTGCGCCACAGACGCCGGGGGGAAAGAGTGGGACAGGGGTATGGAGAGAGACCGAGGACTTGTATTTATCAGAATAACATGGAATTTATATTTCGAAGGAGAAAAAAAATTCATTGCTCTAACCTTATTCCTTTTTTTTGCACAGATAAGTTTTATCGTTTGCTTTTTTCTCAGCCCAAAAGTATACCAAAAGAAGCGAAAAACTTCTGCTGTGTGTGGTGTATTTTTCGCGTATCCACTTAACAATATCCCTTTTTTATTTGATGGGCACTTGAAGTTTTTTTTCCATCCTCCGTGATAATAATTAAGAACACGTTGTTGCTCTGGTGTTGTTCTGTCGGTTTTAATCAAATTTCTTTTATGAACCCCCGAAAAAGTGTAATAACTTTTCCTTTCATTCACTTCCAGAACCAAGCATTCTCACACACACCTTGCGTTCGAATATTTTCTTCTTCTTCTACAAAACAAATATTACGCACAACAATGGGCTTTTCAACATTTTATAACATTTTTAACACACACACAAAAAAAAACGAAATTTTGTCCACGGTTTTTCTTCATAACTTTTTGTTTGCTAGAGGAGATTCAGACGACCGAACTCTCTGAAATGAATTTTATTTTGTTTTGTATTCCAGCGACCGTATTACACTTTAATACTCCCGTGAATGCGTCGAAAGCACGGGAAAAAAGCGGTAGAAGTATTAAAACGAAAAAATACAAAACTCAACAATAACTAACGTCTAACCACACACGACAACCAGTCAAACAGAACTGAATTTGAATTATGTTATTTTCGTATTTTGGATGGTTATAGACCGCATCTTGTTTTAAAATAGACATATCAACGTTGTTAGGAGGAAGAGAGGAAGAGCAAGAAGAACTCGATGATTTTTTCCCTGTCTTTCTTTTGGTTGTTGTTTTGTTGTTGTTGTTGTTGATATATATGAAGTAGGGGCTGCTTTGAGATAGACATGTATGGTATGGTATATACATACGAGACATTAGGTAAGATGTATAGTTTGTTTTGAATTAAATTTCGATTGGATTCGGTTTTTCGAGTGTTAAGTTAAGAAAATTTTAAAGCCGAATAGCTAATGAAATAATGAGTGGAATATATTTACGGTTCATAAGAGAAATTCGTTTTGGAATGCATATGATGTGTGTCTGACTGTGTGTGGATATTGTGATTATAATTTCAACATAATGAGAGATGATGCACATACGGTATACGGTATATGGAATGAATGCATACACAAAAACATAATTATGCTGTCGCACCGAGTGCAACAGAACAATTAATATTTTTGTTAGGCCCGAAAATTATGTCTTTTAACGATGATTTACGTGTAATTTTCGGGTATAACTTATAGGTCTGAGGTAACATTTATTTCCAATGAGTGGTAATTTCTTGCTTATTCAATTCAGTCTTCATTAGTACCGTTACGAAGTACACATGACTATTAGGTTGATATGCCATTTTATCAATGCGTTTGCGGGTGCCTATGCCTATAGCTGACAATTCAACAATAATATCAGAAAAGACCGTAGCAGAAGCTGCGACGTAGCCCCGTACGTCTCGTATATCTTGAGCGTACGTTACTCTAGTACCTACGTAACCAAACTATCGGCGTAACCCTAGTACCCACGCAACTCTAGCATTGCCGCACAGAAAGTTTTATGGAACATATCCATTGTGCCGATTGCGCATATACCCATTCCGCCTAGATGCTGAACGCACTTCAAATTTGCCGCGTTTACCAAGAGTCAGATGTCAGAGCACCATATGCATTTTGGTCTCTGATTTGGCTGACATTCCAGATCTAAATTTTCGGTTGACCAATGTTGTTCTGATAAAAATTTTCACCGAAAAGTATTCTCAAAAGGAAACTACTGTTAGAAAATGGGAAAAAGCGGGTCGAATAGTTCTGAAGATATGGTCAAATTTGGAGGGTTGGTTGGGGTTTCTCGTCTATAATTCCGGTGGTTCTACTCGCTCAAAGCTTGCAATTTTATTGACCACATCAACTTAGTAAGAAAAATTGTCAAATTCTGATCGCGGGCTCAGAAGTTAGAGATCATAGAGTGAGCCCCAGTCGAGCTACACAGTGAAGGTATGGAATGTAATGCTTTTTGTGGATGATCTTATCGTTTTGCGATGACGGCATTTGCAATGACGTTGGCAGTGGTGGAGAAAAAGATGGAAGAAGAAGAAGATTAGAGAAGACGGTGCCTCCGACTGGTTTTGTTTTAATCTTGGACACTATGTCCCTAAATATTTGAATTCTCTCAAATCTGACAGAATATTGACACTAACTTTGAGTCCAAGTTAAGGGAAAAAGACATTAAAAACAAACGAGCCCCCTACGCGTATAACCACCGTAGTCAAACATTTTGGCAATTTTATCGAAAGAAGCATAATTATCCAATTCCCGTCACAATCATAAAAAATTAACCCTTACGTTCGTTTTGTGTTCATTATCCACATTGAAATATTAAAATGTTGAGATCACAATTTGCGATGATAATTTGACACTGGACGACTTTTTTGTTAAATTATGTTGGACAGGGGATTCCGTTCCCTATCTCATTTAATTGATTTTAATGGTTTCAACCGAGTTGCTTGTTTCAATTCAGCCACATCTACTGTTACCTTCATTCTGCATTAGGGAATAGAAATGGCATAATATGCGGACCGTTGTGTGGGTTGTCTGTTTTTTTTTTCATAGTAATTTTAAGGTCGAACTCTCGAAAATCCGTTTAATTTATTAAAACTAAGCTTTTTCCACTGTCACATGTCTTTTATGGTCAATTAAAAGTGATTTGCATTGGTTAGCGACCAAAATATCACACGTCCAATGGGAGTGCTAATTAAAAATTTTTGCGTAGAAATGTAGCAAACTTTTCGGGCCAGCTTTGAATTAGTCTTGAGCATTGTGTTGTATACGTACACAACTATCCTATCGGGATCGCAGGTTTCGGACAGGGTCCGAATTTTTATTGTTGTGCTTTTCAAAGACCGGTAAATTTAGATGATAAAACTTTTTTGATTTCCGTCGGGTTCACAAAATTCAATTCGGGTCGGTGTTTCGAAAAAAACCTGGACCCGCTCATCTCTATTCAACGCGTACATGGTTGGAGCAACAAAACACACCGCAGCTCTCCGAAATATGAAACTCGAGTGAAGTTGAGGAGAATAACAAATAGTGCAGGGAAATGACAAGTGAAATCTTGGCACAATGTTTTACTCACAAGAAAACGATTGAGAACAAACAACAAAACGTTCAGACAGGGGATGTCAATAAATGACGTTGCGTTTGTTCAGTGTTGCCATCATAACGTCAATAACTCGAAAAAAATGGACTTTTGGAAGGTCGAATGACCATCGCAAAATGTAATATCACTCCCTAATGTGACTCTGGCTAATTTGACATTTCAAAAGACCATATTTGTCAAGTTTTTGATGATTCAAATATGATGGCAGCACTGAAAAAACGTGACGTCATTTTATGGATGGCCCCTTAGTTGTGCCATAATTTCCAGCGCAGCTAAATTCAGAATACCAATAGTTCCGACTAACCCACCAACTTCTCTTTACCTGAAGTTATGGCACTATAAAGTAATGATTAGGTCAGAAAACTATAAAGGAAATGTAATTCTGACCACTCTAAAACACTCTGATCGAAAATTTCCCGCAATAAATTAGAGTGAGATACGAAAAGTTCACATCCATCGATTGCCATATACGAACCTACTACACATCTTGAAAAATTGTATGTCACAGTCGATCACAGCCCCCCCGATATGTATACTTGAGTGAAAATATCTCACTATGAAACATTGTGTCCAAAATGTGGCACCATAACGATCCTTAACTACTACTATAAATCCAACTGTATAAATATACCCTTACGATGATGATAGGGAATATTCATTTTTAACATCTTAACTTCATGTCACAGGTAGACACAATAAATATAAAGTTTCTTTTTCACTTTATGTAATATAAATCGAATGCCCATATCCAGAACGAGATTAACCAAACCATGAAGAGGGTAGATAATAAATTACGCATATACAAAAACCATAAAAAAAACCTCGCACACACAATGGAACCTTTTTTTCCGTGTGTGTCGATTTGATGATTATTACAGGATAGAAGTATCCACACACACAGGAGACTATGGTGTGTGTGTGTGTCGGGATCGGGGAAAATGAAGAAATTACTATGATTATTAATTACATTATGACGGTGTGTTGAGTGTAGACGGACAGGTTTTTTTTCCTTTCTTCTTCTTCTTCTTCTTCTTCGTCTAATATCTTTATCCATTTTGATTCTATAGGCATTCATACATATGAACATGCATAGCGTTTCCATCAGGACATTTGGTAATACAATTTATCTTATTCCACCTCCATATGTCTACGAATTTTGTCCGTAATAATAATATAAAAATGTGTGTATGCTCTCGTGATGTTATGTCAAAAGACCCTACAGCTATATTATCGTTTGAACAGGTAAAACGGGGGCCCTACCTTTAAATCTCTTTATATATATTCTCAGTTGGTTCAATAGGATAGAAGAAACCTTTAATATGATATGTATATTAGATTCGTCTATAAACGAATCGACCTACCTGAAATAATTTTTGTATAATTCGGAAAACATATAAAATTGGGAGAAGAATAAAGAAATTTAAAAAAAAAGGAAAAGAAGAAGAAGACGAAACAAATCCCGAGAAGCAAGGAAACGCTGGATTTTAATTTAGACATCAAAGGTTAGACAGAAGAGAAAACTGCTTTTAAAGTCTAATTAAATTTAGAAATTTTTTTTTCCCGGATGAAATGAATTTTGGTGCGCGTGGTTGTCGAAATGTTTTCGTTTTTCTCCTTCTGTTCATCTCCTTTCTATATTTGGTTTTGTATTAACTTTTCATTTTTTGCTGGTGGTATACTCGTTCCTCCCAATCCCCACCCCCCATTATATTTCCCAAACGCAACCTCCGCTTCCATTAAATCATTTTTGACATTGTAATCATCAAAAAGGTGATATAAATAAATGCTGTCGCACAGAGTTATACAATATGATGCGAAAATGTGCTCGCTCGCTCTCTATACATATGTGTTGGCAGATACATTGCCTATGGTGTAGAAGATACCGCACATTTTCCGGTCATGAAATGTGTTCACACAAAAAAATATTGGATGGCGTAATTAGATTTATTACCCACAGTCAGTTCTATGGATCTTTTTTCCTCTTCTTCATATATTACCAACGGACCGAATGTATAAGCAGGGTGTAAAAAGAGACATGCATGTGAGTGGTGTTTGGTACTTAGACCGGTCCCTTTTAATCGTGTTAAATGTACCGCGATTGGGAGTTCATTACTTTGATGCTGTACACGACGAGAAGCGTATGGTGCACATAGCACAAGCCAGTCATATGTCAACAGAATGTTAGAAGTGCAAAACGACAATTTAAACATTTGATGAGCCACATTCTGGCGAACAGAGGGTTAGACAATCAATTAATTGGTGACCTTCAACTTTGACTAGATGTAGGTCTGTTCCAAGGTCGTTGACGATCGGGTGTTTTCGGCTTGTCAAAAATCGTTTTTACCGTACGATTGAACAGACCTGAACTAGTTTCGGGTCATCCATAAATGACGTCACGTTTTTTCAGTGCTGCCATCATATTCAAATCATCGATAACTTGAACAAAATGGACTTTTTGAATGTCAAAGTAGCCAGAGCCCTATTAGGGATAGATGTTGCATACTGAGAGATCGACTTTCGACCTTCCACGAGTCCATGTTTTTCATGGTTATTGATGATTTAAGTATGATGGCAACACTGTGACGTCATTCATGGATGGCTCCTTAGAGAGATTAGAAAATTTCTGTTGAATCTAATTGGTCCATTTCAGTCTTTTTCAATGAATGTGCGACCCCTCTCCCTCTATCTCCACACTTTTCAATACTTTCTACGACCTGGCTCGTCACACCTTGCCTGGACGATCCCTATTGCTACAAAACATTTGTGATTGTTAAAAGTGCAATTTGTACTTCAATTAACGAATTTCTGAATGCAAGGCAAATGCTACCGCTTATTACCTCAAACATCACAAGACAATTTCCGTTGGCTTTCGGTCGAATTCTAACGGAAAATTCCTTTTTCTGATAGGATATTAGACTCACACCATATTGTTTCGCCTCGATACGATAATGTAATAATCGACGATGTGTGTAGTCTCATAAAAATGTAATTTACTCAAAAAAGGGATGGGCCTGGACAACATTATTTGCTGTTAGCACGAGTGAGGTAAAAAAGAGCAGGTGCGTCCTCTATCAATTTTTATGTCTCCCCCAAAATTCTGTTTTATTGTCGTCTATTAATGAGACTCACAAATCGATCAGATAGGTGCACACAATAACGTTATAAAGACAACGCGACACTCGAACACATTCGTTAAAAAAAATGCATCGATGTCGCATTGTATGGAAAGAGTGATGGAACTTATGAAACTTTGATATGAAACGAATTTCTTCACCACCGAAAGAGGAGCACAATCAAATATTCTTTCAGTCATCCGGGAGGGTTTCATATTTCTTTTGCGAAAACTTTCACACAAGACAGAAGGATAAAGTCAATTTTAAAGACAAAGAAACTTCTCTGTGTGTTTACAAATTGAAGATTTTGCAGAGTTTTTTCTTTACTCGAAAAAGTCAAATTTCAATTTGGTTCGTATCATGGCATATCAGAGACGGATGTGTAAATCGAATAAAAAGATGTTCCAGCACCAAACTAAAATTGACAAGAATCTCACCTGCAAATGAAAAAAAAGAACATAAGGGAGACCCGTACGAGTAGTGTGCGACATAAACTAGCTGGTTCATAGAAGGAATACATCTCACTCTGCAACACTGCATCTTTGAATTATTCTATTTAAACTCATCCCTGGTTGAAATTGCTTCCAACCACTTTGGATCATGCAAATCTGATGGAATTCACTAGTGGTAGTGACAAGAAAAAACTCCACGTTCACTGTACGGCCGAGTAGCTCAATTTAGGCTCACTCTATGGACTGTAACTTCCGAGCCCGAGATTCGATTTTGATAAACTTCTTTTTCCTGAATGATGCAGTCAATACTTTTCATTTGCGCCATCTGTGCGAGCAATTCCACCGGTAATAAATGCGAGGAACCTCAACTCGGCCTCGAAGTTAGCACCAATTCGACCATATCTCTGGATCGGCTCGACCGATTCTACTCATCTTCAAACTCAACCTGGCATTTCTGAATACAAATCGAATAGAAAAGGTCCCATCAAGATTGGTTTCGTTTTATCCAAGTCATCCTATTTACAGTCAAACAGAAAATTTTCTGATTGCTGATTTGGCAGCCAGGTGCGATCATAGAAGGTTTGCCCTTACTCAGAGATTTCGAACTCGACTCGACGGGCTTTACAAACGTATGAGTGAAATCATAAGATCCTGTTACTTCGTACGGGTCTAACAACGAAGACGACAACGACGACGACTAAGAACTTTAATGATGATAAAAAATTAATCTCGAAAATAAATACGAAGAAGAGAACACCTTTTCATCCGACGTAATACCCACTCACACAACAAACGACATTTTTTTTCATTTAAAATTCTGTTAATATTTTATGTCTAGCTGCGCTTAAGTGTAGTTTCCAACAAATTTAAGGAATAAATTCGGCATTATCAAAGTTATTTAAGTTTTAAGCCACACAACTGATTCCGAAGGTTGGTGTTTTCAACTAAACACTTTTCTGAAGACGAGCAAACTCTACAGACCGTTAAGTAAAAAGTTACGCGTTTAATTATACATCTCGAGAAAAACTTCTCACTGGTTGCTGTGCAATATAGTTTTGTGGTAAAGTTAAAAAGTTCACCAACAACATTGTTGTCGTTTTTCTGTTTCTTTGTTGACTGTTTACCACTTTCGGTCTCACAATAATAGACATGGCCATCCTCATCACACGGTAAAAGTGGAAGTCAGTCAGTGTACTGCACATATGTTGAGAAGAATTCACCCCAAAAATTTAATTCGAAACGAACGTTATGTGCTAGACTGATGGCTGAACATATAATATTTGTCGAAAAGGCTAAATTAACCCAATTTTGATTCCGTTCAGGTGGCATACATAACATTGTTTCGAGTGTGTACACACATAATGTGAAATGACTGAAGATTTCATTAACAAACATAATTCAGTCAGCTCTCAACAAACAATCGCTTTGCATTATCATATACGGAGATGATGATAGAATACTCTGACTGAAAGAGTAAGCTTGGAAATTTGTCAGCATGACAACTTAAGACTCATTCGTTTGAAAGTCTGAATACAAAATTTCGAAATTTATTCATTTTACGATGGAAATGAGAAGACAATGGGAACCTACCCTATTCACAATTTGTTTAAAATTCAAGTAGACAACAACAACAACAACGAAAAATCAGTTGACTTTTTATAACATGTTTCAAGCCTGGAAATATCAATTCGAAACAAACAAACACAACAACAACAAAAAAACCATCGAAGAAGAGGAACAGAAAATGTACAGCAATTTGATGCACTCTTGATTTGATATATTGCTGGCATATAAATTGATATAAACGATGTGTTCCACCTACTTATCATTCACGCAACTCATACAATTCTGATGGTTAAATTTATGTATTCAGTCTAAAAAGAAATAAGATCGTCGCGGTCATATAATAACAAACATTGCATTGCATACCAATAATAAAATACAATGGGCACTTAAAGAGACGAACAATTTGTGTTAAATAACTATAAATCAGAGACACGATCATGTATCCAATATCTAAGCAATAAGGGGGACCCGTACGACATAAAGGTGGTTGTCAAATAAAAGGCATACATCTCGAAACTGTCCTGCAACATTGCATCTTTCGATCATTCCATTTGAAGTCATCCCTTGTGGAAATTGCTGACAGCAATGTCGAAAGTCGACGTCTAAGGAGCCATCCACATATTACACTTTTTCAGTGCTGCCAGCAGACTAAAATCTCTAATAACTCGTCATGTTTCGCGCTTTTTGTGTCAATAGTGTGCTCTAAAACTTCACTCACTGAATGGGAGGGTGAGGCACCCTATTGAATGAAAAAAGTGAATACTTGACAAGTTATTTTAATCTGCTGGCAGCACTGAAAAAGTGTGACGTAATATGTGAATGGCCCCTAATTCATCAATTTATCTAATTCCAAAATTGAGCAAAGTGAAATGAAAATCACTTGACATATCGACAAAAACTCTACCTTCTCTGTACGTCGGAGTAGCTCGAATGAGCCTCACTTTATGGGCTCTAACTTCCGATTTTGACAAACGTTTTTTTTTTTCGTGGATTGGTGTAGTCAATATATCTTTCATCTGCACCACCTTGAACGAGCAAAACTGCGAGAAACCCTAAATCGACCTCAAAAATGGCTCTTAATCCGACCATATTTTTGGATCCGGTTGAACGATTTTGCTCATCTTCGAATTTGTAGCCGTTTATATTCGTTTCTGAACGTAGGCCATGAGACACCACGCAGGCAAGTGCGGATGGGTGAGTGTGGACGTGGACCACATGTTTAGTCTTCAATTCCGAACCACGCCTGTAGGTTAGGAAGCCTTTAGGATTTTCATTTGATGCTCATCCTGAAGTTAGACTCAGATAAATATTGTTCACAGAATCCATCGTGAACGGGTCGCGTCATTCATGTTATTTTTCTCGTTATTTATGTCATACTTCTGTGTACGGTTCGTTGAGGGCACCAAACACCTCAACTAATCCAGATTATGGAGCTTGGGTTCATTGTAACGTTCATTGGAACGTTGTCTTCATGCTAAA
>JANTFA010200409.1:0-10876 GCA_026413405.1 Phytosciara flavipes
AAAAAGTCCCATCGAGATTGATTTCGTTTTACTCAAGTTATCCTGTTTACAGACAGACAGACGGACAGAATTTTTTTTATTGCTGATTTGGCATCTAGAGATGACCCCAGAAGGTTTGCCCTTACTCCGGGAGTCGGAATCGACGTGCTACAAACGTAAGAGTAAAGGCATGAGACCCTCGTACTTCGTACGTATCTAAAAAGGGAAAATGGCCCGTGGCTTTGTATGATAATTTTATATATATTTTGCGTCACACAATCGTTACGTTATAATGAAACCCATTGTGAAATTGAACAATGATATGACAATGGAGAGAGTCTTATAAAGATTTACGTGTTACACACCAAAAAAAAAGAGTAGAAAAACGCGCAATTTCGACGTGTTATGTTTTATTAGCAAGAAAAATTGCGTATCTTATGCTGTTTCTAGGCAGATTTCACGTGCAACTTATGTTCAGACGTTAGAATATCGTGACTTCATTTTATAATATTTATCAAACGATTAGATCTACCCTCACTTTCTTCGTTTCGAGTACTGCTTTTAGTGTTTGCTGCCAAATCTTTTACTCCTTCAGTTTATCTACACTTCTCCTGCAACGGAGTTACGCTGCGAAAAGTGGACTTTTTCATACATGCTTCGGATGGTTGATTAAAACCCATTTTCATCACTCAATTTTTACAATTTATCAATCCCTTTGATCCAATAATTGCAAATAAAAGTCTCGCCCTAATCAGATTTTGAACCACCGACACCAAAACCTAATGTTTTCCGAGCAACACATGGAAGAAATTTGAACAATGTATGAAGCGTACGCTTTTCATTCGTAAATGAATGCAACAACTCAATAGCGTAGTGGTTAACTCGTCTGCTTTCCACTAAACGATTGAACTATTGCAAGTGCGAGAGTTCGATTCCCAACTGTGGCAGAAAACAGAGCCGATTGTCAGACCTGTATACAAATTGATCAAATCCGTTCATATCTGATGTAGTTGGGTTCAGTGCTGTCATGGCTTACCGTTGAAGGCATTGTTGGGAGCCGCTGGTAGTCTACTCATACTTCGTATTTCGTTCGTAGTACACTAGATGTCACTAGGTTAGTCGCACATTTTACCACTGAGCATTGTAGAAACAATTCGGTATGAATGGATCTCGGAAAATTAGCGAAATCCGTAAAATAACAATTCGCCTATGCTCCGTCGAGGAGTAATGACGGTATTGTATGAATGCAGGCTTCTTGATTTCCAAAACAATGTATCACTTTTCGCCGCTGGTTCCAGAAAACGTTTTTGATGTTTCTGTCACATCGAGTTGCAAAAACAACGCCATTTCGCAACTTGTTGCACAATAGTGGGAATTGTCATTCAGAGCCGCAGTCCAAGTGTGACAGTACAGTTTGTGTGTTTAAACTGTCATTTATCACATGCAAAAAACGTTCTTCTAAAAAAAAGTGCGACGAAAGTTTCTCTTGTCGTCAGTGAGAGTTGGGTAACAATTGAATCGAAACCAACGTTGTTACAATGTCACCGAGTGGCTAAAGTGAAAATTCAACGAATATTCGAAATTGAATTCATTTTCCTTTGTGTTATTAGCCAGAGAACGTTTATGTAATATTCGTTTTCGTGCAAACATCCACAGCTAAACAACATGATGGATTCACAAATAACATGTAATTCAATACAACCTGGTCTTACGTTTAATTACGCCAGTACACACAATGTTCAATGGATAAACATAATAATGTAGATCTGCATTGAATGCATCGTAATTACTGATCATTGTTTAATGTTATCACTAATTATTTATCGTTAATTATTGGGTACAATTCCAAATGCATTCAGTTGCATAACAAAACATCGCATTCACCAGAATGAATTGTATAATTTGAAAATGAACGAAGTTCACAAAATTGATGATACGTTTATCATCCAATAAATATGATAACGTGCGTTTTTCTAACAAAACATTTGCTTAACGATACAGAGATCTATTTCAACACTGTGACTACAGACGAGGTTGTTGTCAGACTAACGAACGAACAGAGAGGAAAAAAAACATGGCAACAAAATTGTATTCTGGGAATTTATGTGGAACTGTTAACCTTGAGAAATAAAAGCAAAAGATGTGTAACTTAATATGCCGATTTATTGTTATTTAATGTTGATTTGAGACAATGCTTGAATTAAGGAAATGGCGTACAGTGAACTTATAACAAAGAAACGTTTTTCATAACGAAATTACTCGATCCAGTGTAATGTACCTTCGACATTTTTGTACATTAAGTGATTGTGGTAATAGCATTCTGTTGTTGTGGTTGCTTTTACCTCGTTCTCGTATAGCCGCCTTGGGTCAATAACTTAACAAGAAATTTGTAATTGTTAATGGACAAGAATGGATGTTATCTTCTTCAGTAAATTTTTCTTTGCAATTTTATTTTGGACTTTGCGACCGACGTGGCGATTCGATAGAATCTACCAATGTTAGAGAGTTGATATTGCGGCTGGGAAACCCAGTTAGAGTGGAAATGTGGACCGAAAGTGAAAACAATTTTGCACCATGGGCATTCGAACGAAAGTAAAAAGACCATCGATTTCGTCCAAACTTTTGACAGTGCTGCTATGAATTTAGTCATTTTGGTTGCAGCTCACTTAAATTTGATTTCAAATGTAAATCGATCGATTGTGAAATGAAAAATCAACAAAAATCTTAAATAATTTTCAGAAACTTTTCCGAACTGCGTGGAATATAACAACACTTCCACTAGTTTGTCGCACACTATCATTCGGACTGGTGCAAAGCTGTCAAAAGAACAATTGAAAGATAGGAAAAGAAAAAAAAATGTCTGCTCTCGTATGAAAACAACGGGCATTCCACTCTAACTGGGTTTCCCAGCCGCAACATCAACTCTCTGACCAATATGGCTAATTCGTCGTTTGTTAGTCATGGGACACTTCTGGGAATTCTACTAAAATTTAACTGAATTTTACAGGAGAACAAAAGATTTTCGTAGAATTTGGATTGAATGTTGTGTTGCTGAGGGTTTTCGTGCCACGTGGAATGGGAAATGCTTTTCCTTATTTAGCCAACGTTTCGGTTCGGAATCGAACCATCTTCAGGGCCACTTTATTTAACATATAAAAGAAATCATAGCATCGTCAGGTCATAAACATTTTTTACAAATTACCCGCACTCAAAACACAAATACCACTGTGTCAATTTTTCATTGGCCGTCGGCCAATCCCAAAACCCCTTCTCGTATAATGAACCTGAATGACATTTGCATACATGACTCATGTACATATTGTGTTGCTGCTTATGTTGAACATAAAAATTATTTTGTTTAATGAGAATTTCGTTGTTTTAGTGCTGATTAACTTATGAATTGTGTACAGAATGTTGTTTGAAATGAATGTTATGTCGTTGATATAAACAATAGGTTCCAATGTGAGAATGGAACGTGAAAATAACAAAATCATAGCTACGATTTGTACGATGCATAAGTTCTTCGGCGGAATTCTTCATTCGACAAACAAACATTTGATATTATTGGTTATGCAATGAGTGATCATCATAGAAACTACGCAAGAAATTGTGTGATTTCAAATGAAAGAGTTAAATCAAAACAAAATTAATTGGAAATTATAGGGAAAGTCGTTCGCATCAAACATTTCTTGGTTTCTTTGTTTGTTCGTTTTTATTCAGCACAACGACAAATAGTATAACTTGTAAGCCAAAGTCGTGTGTGTAGAACACGCAGCATCATGGTTGATAACTGGAGAAACGGAATCCTGAATGTAATTGGATAGATTGGAGTTGTGAGAGGCTTCCTGCCAGTGAGAAGAAAGCGAAGACACAGATCATAGATCCTTTGTTTTCAACTATTGACCCTTGCCGACTCTGTCACAGTTCATAATACCCGAAGGACTTCACAATTGAGCCAACCGAACATAGCTGAAGCAGTAATCATATTGAGCGCGTCGCGAATAACATCGCGTAAGGTTTGTGTGAAAGTTCAACTTAAAGGAATTTATTTTATTTTTGTTGAGTTGAGCTTCCACACAAACTTTACGCGGTGCGATGAACAGGGCTGTAGCTACAGATAATTTCTAGGGGGATCTAGATGGGGCCCAGAGCCGATAAAAGATTGTATGGAGAAATGAAACTACGGTCCTGGCGATGAATGATCTCTGCCGATAAGTCAGAGAAACTTTTTCCTTTTCCTAAACTTTACCAGTCAAACCTCAAAATTGAAACAATACTTCTGCTCCTCTCGCGATTACGACACGCTAAGCCGACTCTTTTTGCCGAATTAGTGTTGTATCAAAACAAACATAAAAACTGGTTTTAGTTGACTTGGTTCGTTTGCATTAATTTAGAATGGGAGAAATCCCAAATGCCTTCAAAGGGCTGCGTTAGACGGTACTCGGGTTCTTAACACATAAGACAATCCAGATCCCCTAACTCACCAGCCTCATGTCAACGAGTTTATCGCACACCCTACCGAAATCGGTTCACATTTGCTAATGGTACAATAACAACATACGGACGTGGCTTACATTGCGATGATGGAGAAACCTTTAAAGACTCTTACTTTAGCTCCGTATCGTTCAAGTTAAACAGCCCCTACACAACCAACACACTCTCCTCGAGTGATTGGAGAATGGAGAGTGTGCTGTTTGTATAGAGACGCTTCAGTTCAAGTCTAATAAGAAAGCAGAAATTGATTTGCCACCAGACGAAGTCAATTTATTACAGCTATCGTTTCCACTTTGGGAAATCAATGACGATGTTCCAGTTACTAATATCATATTCCATAAGTACCTAACGTTATCGAAAACTAATGAAACCTATTATGTCTATTATGTCGGAGTGGCTTCGTCGGACAGGACAACATGTCTTTATTCTACAAAGCGAAAAAAAAACTTTTATAATTGCATCTACGTGTAGCGTGTTACATAATACGTTGTTTATGTTCGGATTGCTCATGTCTTTATATTGTCTGTAGTCACTTTGAAGTGGTTCAATATAAAGTTACCCGCCCACACCATTCCAAATAATGTCAGTAGCAATGTTTCATTTTTGGACTGTGCGCATTGTTGAAATATCATTTAAACAAAATGTACGGTAAATAGGCCATGAAATATGACACCTCGCCTAATCTGTAAACAAAATCTTCGATCGTAATTCCAAATCAATTTTCAAGACATCATCATCATCGTCATCATCACACACAGCCCAAAATGCGTTGTTATGTAACAACTCAATTATTCAACTGGCTAATTAATTCAATAATAAATATGAACACAAAAAATTAGAAGAAAAACAAAATATCAAAAATAATATAAAGCGAACAACTTCCTTCAGCTGTCACAGAGGCTCATAAGCACAGAAGAGAAAAAAAAACTTTTTTTAATAAAATAAAACGAAAGTAAAATATTGATCTGGAATTCACTTCACCGAAAAATCCCACGCGCTAAAAACCAAGTAATTCGTTGTTTGGCGTACTTGAGTGAGTATCTCTGTGTATACCTACCCAATATATATATCGGTTTGGCATAATTTCATTGAACATTTTTTCTTTTTCTTCTTTTCGAATTAAATTTCGGCTAAAGTATTTTTGTTAGATATTGCACGTTTCTTGTTTTACTTTAGAAAAAAAACATTTTTTTCCTCCAAAAACCTCGTTAAAAACAATGTTTCCCACTGTTGAGTAATTAAATAACCAAATTTAATTGGTAGACGCTCGTCGCGCAACACGTTTCGCATTCTTTTTCATTTTCTTATATGTCTGCCATGTAATATTCAACTAAAATCAGAACTCGGTTCACTCAATTCCAATGATTTTTTTCCGAGCAAACGCCGGCTAATCATTACAAAGAAACATTTTCTTTTCTCAGACTTTGTATATGGCAGATTCCATGAGCTGCTTAATGCCCATGTTACTTCTGAGAATTCCACGAAATTCGTTGAAATTTTGCAGAACAAAAAAAGCGTGACCCGTGCGAGTAGTGTATACGACGTATAGCTGTAATACATCTCAAGACTAGTCTGCAACACGGCACCTTTCGATCATATTCTATTTACACTCATTAAAATTGCTTACAGCGAAAGTCCCGAACGAAGTCTAATTTTACGTTCCAAGGAAAGCAAAACAAATTTAGGAAAATCGGATTTATTGCTGATTTGGCATCTTAGGGGTATCACAGAAGGTTTGTCCTTGTACTCCTGAACCTGTATTAAGATCTGTTTCGACCTGAACCTGATTCAATCAACTGTGACCTGACCCAATGTGAGCCTGGAACCTGTCAGGTATACCTGAAAATTTGTATGAAATTCAGGTTCAGATCAGATCAGGATTGCCTTATAAAATTGCCTGACCCCAATTTTGAGGTCGAGCCACCTTTTGACCGCGGTCGATCGATTCCGTACTTTAGCCCTTACTTAGGAGTTTGAATCCGAAGTGTTACAAACGTAAAAGTGAAAGCATGATAGAACCCTCGTACTTCGTACAGGTCTGAAAATTCCTTTGGAACTCTAATGAATTTTGTAGAATTCTTCGAAAAAACCTGGAATCTGCCATCTGCATTTTATATGACTACACGACTGACTAATTCATTGATTGAGATCAAGATCAACCGAGTTTATTGATGCTTGGCTGTGTAGCAGTGTCACGCGACAGTTTCATAATAACAAATCGTTTTACCATAAAGCATGTGGATTACAGTCTGGTGATTCGATTATAAGCTCTTGATAAACATTGAATACTAATGACTTGTATCAATAGACCAAATTTTACTGGCAATGTACAAAAATGTTCTGATTTTATTATACAGAAAAATGGGTTTCGGAAATCATGCGACAAAATTTTAATTTTTTTTCCTCTCTACTAAAACCCGCAAACCGCAAATAAAAATAAACCTCTCGGTTCTGGTTTATTTGACTGTGCATATTCGTACCCTCTTCACCTCATCGTTACGCAATATTTTACCTTGTGGCAGAGAGAAGAAGAATATAAAGATTTTGTTTTAATCTTGTGCTTGCGTGTCTAGACGGTAAATAAATATTATTCGAATAACAAATTAGTGTGCATACATAAACACAAAACGAAGGCTTAATACATTCATATTTCCGCGAAATTGTATTTATTGTATGCGATGGAGCCGAAGGGTATTGACATCACAGAAGAAGAAGTCTCGATTGTGAATGGGTTTTTTTTTTCTAAACTTTCAATTGATATCTATTTTGATAAGGAGAAGGAGAAAATTGAATTTGGAAAAGGAAATTGCCAAGAAATGTACAGTGAAGAAAGACAGTATTTTAATCCCGGCAATATAATCAAATGAAAATTTATCTATCTGTCCTGGCAGTTGGCAGTACGCACAGAGAGAAAATATTGAAATATAATCCAGAACTCTCCCTTCTATCACAATTATCGTGCTCGCTTTACCGGTCTCATCTCTTTGAATAATATTGAAAATTGATTGTGTGATGATCGAACATTTCCATAAACTGCACATAAAAGTAAAACAGCGAAATGTACTTGAATTGCAATAGGATACTTTATGCTGACTACAAAGTGACTGTACATTTTTAATGATATATTAGAACATTCTTCGACTGCATTTTTACTCGATACAAAAAGTATCCCATTTATGAAGCTATGTAGTTCATTATTGCGCAAGCTGGAAGGTATGCCTGAGTTGAGAATGTTGAAAATTTGTTGCCACTTTTAAGGCTCGAAACCCCTTTGTTGTGAGAACGGCGGTGTGATGAAATGCATTCGATGGAATATTTCCTTATGCCTTGGGCCAAATTTTGTAAGTTCATTTTTTCGTGATTCGGTCAATTTGCATGTAAAATGGTGTACGTATCTGTTGCGGACGTTTTAGGCACTTAGCTTGTCGTTCTTCACTTCACTTCGTTCGGGCTAACACTCACAAAATTGCCTAAAATCTAACCACCGCAACAGATGCAATTTCGTCATGCAATCGCAATCTTAGGTACCGAGAAAAATTTTCCTTTTAAATTGGTTCCCGGGAAATCGAACCATTATGTTCTCTTCCGACCAATCTTCAATACTTCTTCCTCGTGTTTCACGTACTCTTCTTACCTGAATTGATTGAAAAAGAACACGGAAGTATCTCTAATGGCTAGTGATGTAACAAAAATCGATATAATAAACGAGCCATGCTGTCGATCATGATTTTCTTCAGAATTCCACCGACGACTTGCTAAAACAGAATGGCTGGTAATTCGATTACGATACAAATCCTATATACCACGTTCATCCTACACTCTGCACTTCTTCGACCTAAATATATACATTTGATGTGGCTAATAAATTAAATTGGACACATAAAACGTGTACATACAATTCAATTAGTCCGCATTTTCTTCCATAAATACTATTCCGAATCATTTGTATTCATATGCATAGCCCATATTATTTGTATGAACTATTCCTGCATCTCATTGATATTACTGACTCGCCTCATCACATAAATCACACTTTATTATAACGATTATCGCCCATATTTATCTATATAAAACTGATAAGTCAAATAAATAAAACCGTCCAAACAAACTACACATTTTGTGTGTGTGTACTATATGGTGCTCTGGGTCACACACATCTATGAACCGCCTAAACACACCAGTTAAAACATCCGAAACGACGACAGACGGGTGAAAAAAAGAGAAAGAATAAAACCCAAACAAACAATAATCATAAAAAAATACAAAAATAATTTGCATAAACAATCAATTTGAATGAATGAAAACTCAAATAGAGACGATACATCTATAAGCATACCGCCGGACGACTACACAACACAACAGCTCTCTACTAGATTCACACTAGTCAGTGAAATGAATATTCAAATTTACACGATATTCTAGATAGTGCAATGGATTTGATTTGAGGTGAAAATGGTATTGATTGATTGATGGCGATTCTGATGTATCAATATCAATGAATATAAATTCACTGGCTGGTCAGTCAGTTTTGGTGTGTTCCGTGTGATGTACGAACGAATTGTATTCCAACCATAACATTTTCGTAATCAAATTGTCTGTTTTAAAGTTAAACTTGCAGTCGATGCTCGTTTATAAATTCTCGTATATGCAAACTAAAAGGAAATAAACTGCTCGACATTCAGTAGGTAAAATGACAATCATCCAGAATCCAGACACATAATAAAATAGTGAACGTGTCGTTGGTACAGCGGGTTAAATTTTGTCCTCTTGTTTGTTATGATTCAAATTTTTCTTTTGTATTCCAGCCAAGTTTGACTGGAATACAGAAGTAGGATTTGAATTAGGCCTCGTTCGCACAAGTTACTGTGCGTTTAAATAGCGACGTGGAAGAGGCACAATTCAAATTTTTCTTCTGTACTCCAGTCAAACTTGGCTGAATAAAAAAAAAAGGAATAAGGCCTCGTTCGCGTCGCTATGTGTAGCTTAAGTTACTGCTATTGAACATAGCGACGTGAAAGAAGCCTATACTCAGTCTGAACTCTGCGAGCTGGGAGCTAACTCCAGTCCCAGTTATGTCCATTCTTCAAAAGCCATAACCATAAGCTTCGCTCATAGTTATACCTTAGTCCGTCCAACTTCCAGTATCCCTCAGAGGTGACTTTACAGCTCATCTGAGGTTTCGGTTGACCATTCACTCTATTTAGAAGTGTGCCACACCTCGGTTGCCGTAAGCAGAGTTGGGCCGCCTCTCGTTTCATTCACGATTCGCCTTTGTTCGATACATCAAAAACTAACAACAACAGAACAACCGTCGCACGAACGAGCAGTTGGACTAACTACAAAATCTTTCCATTCATGTCACCAATACTAATTTACCTGTTGTTATCTCCCCCTCTTGTCCTTGATCTTCATTCCGATTAGATTTATGGTGTTCCATTTGTTCTGCCTGCAAATAGACCAACCGCCCACATAACAGCGACGTGAAAGAGGCCTAATTCGAATTTTTCTTTTGTATTCCAATCATTGTTTGACTGGAATACAAAAGGAAAATTTGAATTATGCCTCTTTCGCGTCGCTATGTAAATGCACAGTTAGCTGCTTAATGGCATGTCATTTTCTCGATCTACAATTTATGCTGAATAATAAAATCGAAACGCATGACACTGTCGAATAATTTCACCTACATTCGTCCAATGGAATGGATTGATTGATGTGAGCTATTTCTACTTTCTCCATTTGAAATTCAATTTAACCATAAAGTTTCGTTACGTAAAAGGTCAAAGAATTGATATTGAAACTGGAGACTGGATACAATAATACAGTCGACACTGGTTGTTGAGGGACCGACCGGTGGTATACTGGATGTCGAACAACTGTTTATTGATTCGCATTGATTATTAGTAGGAGTAAATAAAGGACTTTGTTTGACGTGTAAATACAAGTGCGCACTGTTTTCATGTTGATTTTGTGAGGTAAATGTTTCAAGCCAGCCTCTGATAACGCACCGTTTCATTATGTTGTCAAAGTGGTATTTGGCATCAGTGTGTTTAATTTAGATGATTTGAACCAACAGAGTGTGGAAGTGTGTGCAGATTAATGTTGCTGATTAAAGGGGAAGACACGGTCGTATTATCATTCGGTAATTTATTAATAAATGAAGTCATAAGTGGGCAAATCACAGCCTACACAATAGCATTCTCTGGTCGCTTTGGTACGATTCTACCATTCATCACCGACGTTACCATTGTTTCGGTGCGATAGCTGGATTGCTGAAGGGGAAACGACTTCGAAAAAGGCTGTACCATGGCTTCGTTGACAACTCAATTGTGTAGTGGTTAACTCGTCTGCTTTCCACTAAACGATCGAAGTTGTCAGAGATGCGAGTTCGATTCCCAACTGTGGC
>JANTFA010200520.1:0-17440 GCA_026413405.1 Phytosciara flavipes
CTGAAAGTGTCTGCTCATCTCGCTGTGTCATGCACCAAGCTTCCGAACCATACGTTACAACTGGTCGTATCAGCGTTTTATCACTTTTATCACTGTTTACCCGCGACCCAAGTTAAACGAAGCTGTTGACAGTTTCTAAGTGTTTTCCATTCACTTCCAGCGTACTGCTCGTTGGTCTGTCACCAGACAATGAAGTTGTCATGTACTTGGTTTTTTTCTCACTGATTTTGAGACCGTACTCAGCACCCAGGTAATCCCAGATAATCCCAAATAATCCTCAGAGTGGTCACCCTGTTGTGTGGCTAATAATTCGGTTATTCCTTTTCTCTTTCAATAACAAAATCATCATTAAAATGTCGAATCAAAAATTTATCATTTTTTAATAACATAATCAACTCGAAAAAGCGTATCTACCACGAACTGTACCATTGAATGAAATATATTTATAGACTGCGGTGATATTGTGTTTTTTGTATGGGCAAAACCGATGTGCCGAAGGTTATTTTGACAGAAGAAAAATATGAAACGATTAATTAGAGATTTTCTTTATTTTAAAGAGTTTTAACGGGTCCCTAAAGTGGTTTTTAAACACAACGAATGGAAAAATAAGAAGAAAAAGAAGAAGACGTTGCTAATGAAAGAGGAGTTCATTCTGTGCTTTTGTGTCGTGCACACATAAACAACAGACAAAATGAAGTTGTCAGAAATGCATTTTCGTTTTGATGATGATGCACCCGAAGACGATTTTAATGTACTCATTCCGTTGAATGCATATCCTTTAATGCTTTCAGACATGAAAATTGGATAATTATAATGTTATATCGACAATAAAAAATGCGCTTGATCAACCGAATGTTCATTATAATTCAGAGAAAAGATTGAGTTTTATGCGGTGCATACAGCACTTCATATTCAAATAAAACGGATCGGACGGTCATGTACGAACCGAACGAACATTTTATGCCCAGCGTTTTTTAACATTATTTCAAGTTCGACAATCAGCAATTTGCTCTTGTTTTTTTTAGGTTTGTATATGAAGTGCACCCAAGCGTTGGTATATCAAAACGCTGGGAGGAACTTGAATTCGTAAAGAAGATTGATGTTTGCATTGTATCAACAAAAAACAAAGTGCCAGGCTAAACCGTTAATCATCATTTGGTGAAAACCGATAGATGTTCAGGAATGGGAGATTTGAAGTTTTAATGGAAATTTGTGTTTTTTTAGTTACAAATACAAAATCTTCACAGAAATTGTAGTAAGTCTCTTCAAACGGTGAGCCCATGACGTTTCAATCAATAAATCTGGTAGCTCTTTTGTTCAACTTACATGTCTCAGTGTATGATACCAAATCTATTACTTCATTTGACATAACATTAATATGCTGCAATCGGACAATACTAAATAAATAGCCATTTTCATAACAAATGTCTAAATGGTAATTTTGCGCAATAGATGTGAATGTCAACCCGAGACGAAGCCGAGAATTTCAGATACTACTTTAACATTTGGTGATATGCACACGCACCTGAGAAGAGATAGTTGAAAATCGTTCGAAAGAGTGCACAATTGAGGGGATACTAGACAAAAAGCATGCGCACTCCTTTTCACTTGATAATCTGATACGCATTTTTCTAATATTCTGTCGGAACAGACTTTCACTTGTTAGCACTACAAGTAATTCTTGTAGCATTGCACAGTCGTTTCATGGTACAGGAAAGCTTTTTTTGTTCAAATCTTCTTGAAATCTTTTTATCGACACTGTTTTGGCCTCAAACACTTTAAGAACCTGCACGAGCAAACAGTGACTGACTTTCTCGCTCATTTGAAAATTCGAAGCAAAAAACCCCCAAAGCGTGCGCACTTTTAGAGGGGGGTGGGGTGGTTTCGAGAAACGTGTTAAAGCGTGCAGAAGGGAGAGGAGTCGAAAACTACCAGAAAAGTGCGAACGCACTATTTGAGTGGCACATTTCATCCCTCTTTCTGAGTTTAATATTCCGCGAATTAACTATGAGGCCTAGGGAAGTAACACGCTCTCCGGAATATTGAACATTTAGAAAACGTGCATTTGCCATAAATTCACTATTCATGCCGCATATTTAATGCATCCGGTCAATAAAATTATGATTTACGTTCCGCCATACACTTTGATTGCATGAAATCATTGCTAGATAATCTATGGGATAAATATTCGCATTTACGCAATGTTGTGTGTGTGTATGCATTCGACAACTAGCCACATCTTCACCATGTTCCAAACGTATAATCCATTTGGCTGAGGTTAATAAATAATACATTTTTTGAATTTATTTGTTTTAATAAGAAAAGAAGCAAAAAAACACGTACACTCGGTAACATTTAGAAACGGCATCGTATCGAAAATTTCTTATTTCTTTCATATCTCCCTTTTCTGTCATCTCCCCATGTACTCGTTATAGAGAAATGAGAGAAGTAGTAGAAATAAGAAATTGTTGATCCTATGCCGTTTCTAAATGTTGCCGAGTGTACTGCATATTTAAGTGAAAATATATGAATGCAATTGAGGACACAAACACTGAACGGAACAGGTCTACAATATTCCCATATGACGGGCGCGCGATGTATATTATACTCGTAATGATATGTGTGTGTGAAATCGGCTACATTTGACATAAATTATTTATTAAACTGAAAATGTATGGACAAAAATCATAAATTTTTCATTTAATAATTGAAAATGGTAATCAATACAAATCAGACAAACTGCTTATTATCCAATTAAGTTCACTTGCTGCAAAGCTGTAATCATAAACTTTGCCTGTTTACTTATATTACATTACGAGCCACAATTATTTCTACTTTACCTCCAACAGGAAATCTCTGTGGAATGGGTCTCAAGAATTTTTCACATTTTTTCTTTCTTTCTTTTTCTTCTTCTTATATCTCTCTGTCTCTATCTCTGTCTTTGCTGTTGTTTGCATTGGGTTATTGCACATGCATGTCTAGATGTATACACAACATAATAATGACCATACGCAACTAGGTAATAACAATTAATTACTGAAGTAGACACATACAGTTACCACGGTCCATTGCATATAAATATGCATAATCTTTGATGAAAGATTTTTTAGTGTGCTGGAAAATGTATGGATGCAAAGAACACTTTTATAATATGCAAAAATTTATGTTTAGACCCGTATGTAGTACGACGATCTCATGCCTTTACTCTTACGTTTGTAACACTTCGACTCCGAACCCTGGAGTGAGGGCAAACCTTCTGGGGTCACCCCTAGACGCCGAATCAGCACTTAATCAGCCGTCGGTCTGTCGGATCTTTGAAAGGTACTGATGGCCGAAAAGCGGTAGAACTGATTTCGGTGGCCTAACAAAATGGCCGACAGCCGAAATTTTGGATTTTAGTGTTTTTTGTATATATCTCAAGTAAATGACTTTGATGAATTTTTCATAGAGTATACAATTTAGAAATGAGACTTCGGACGGGGCTTTCGAAATTGCTGTAAGCAATTTTAACAGGGGATGAGTTTAAACAAAATTATTCAAACACAACATTGCAGAGCAGTACTACAGTCACCCAACTATATGCCGCGCTCTACTCGTACGGGTCCCCCTTATGTTTTTATTCCATATTGAATAAATGTATATCGAAAAATCACGCGGAAACAAATTCAAATATTTATCTAGAAATATGGTCAATATGGGCAGTTATTGACGTTGTTCGTACGAGTGCATCGGTCATGTATGGTACACTCATGTACATCACATTAGAATACGTTTTAAAAGTGATATCACCGATGAAAAATGGGAAATAATTTCTCTGTTTTCCCATGGACGTAAGTACATGCTTTTCATGCATGTACATAAAACGGTTTTTATGGTTACATTCTGAATCCCGGTGCACTTGCATCGACCCGTAATTTTGTTGAGCAGTAAAATGATCGATTGATGATATCAAGCTAACATTACATGAAAGAAGATTTAAAACATTTTTTGTGCAGCACCTCGAAAATAAAATTTTTTCCTTGAATAAATTACATGACGACATGGTAACAGTCATTTCGATGAGACCGGATGGGATTAAATTTTTGATCTGACTTTGATCTTCGGAATGAAATCTGATTACAGTCAATTGGGTTATTCTGAAAAGATTCTTGCCGTCAGAGAGTGAAAGGATTAACGTTCAAATTGTTTAAATAGTTTAGCAACCCAACGAAAAAAAACCAAGCTCATTGGAGAACTGTATCAGACGCTTTATAAAATCCATCTTCTTAGGACACTGTAAACGCACCAACGCTTTCCGGTTGTCATTACGATTCAAACAAAAAAAAATCGTGAAAAACTGTACGGCCAAGTATCTCGGCCTTAAATTCACTCTATGAGCCCTAACTTCCGAACCCGTGATTCGATTTTTAAAAAAAATTCATTGGTTTGGTCAATATCTTCCATTTGCGCCATTTTACATATCTACCAAAAGCTCTTGTGTGTTGTGAACTTTGAATAGCGGTGTGGGGTTCCGTTGGAAAGATGAAGGAAAGGATTATCAGAATATGCAGCGGCGGCCTCCACCACTCTTCGAAGTTTAGAACACACATCAGTTTTTTGTAGTGGTTAGTTAACTCGTCTGCTTTCGACTGAACGATTCAAGTTGCCAGTGCTGAGAGTTCGATTCCCGACTGTGGCAGAAAATAAAACGGCATGTCAGGCATGTCGTTTATACAAAACTCAGCTGATTTATTTGGTTTGCGTCTGTGGTAGTTGGTGAATAAAGCTTTCACACGGCTTGCCGTCATCGATGTAACTTACAATTGTCGAGCAGCTTACCACTGTACAGTAAAAACTTTCGGTAATGAAAGAATCTCTAAAATTGGAACCACAATCACTAGTAAATAATGATCTAGCCTCTGACCCGTAGGCGGAAGCAACGCCACCTGATATAATTTCTCTGTACTCAGGCTGTGAGTGTTTATTTAAAACCCACAATCGTAGATGGAAACCATGCTCAACTTACCTCTACAACTTACGTGAATTTTCACCCAAAAAAGATTTTGACAACTTCCATGCAGAAGTACACTTCGATCCCTCTATCGGTGACCACATAAATTATTTTTCCAAACGTAGTACTAGGTTTTGTTCGAATCGATTGAGCTATACCAATATCCGAACATGAACTTCTTGTTCCGAAGTTGTTCGCGATGGCACACTTAAAATAACAGCAAAAATGGTAAAAATGAAAGAAAAGCCCAAGGCAACTAGTATTTTATCAAATGGCAGTATATTTGCAAAATTGTTAAAACTAAACCTTATAGCCTAATAACATAAATTCCATTATCTTCGTTGGCGTTTTCAATTATTACTGGGTCTGGTTGTCTTTCCATTTCCTTACTCTCTAAGGGTGTATCTAACGGCTCAATTTCCAGTAGTTTTGGTACATGACTATACAAATAAATTGAACCAATCACAATCATCACACCAATCCCAAATTGGATAGTCAGTTTGAAATCAAATAGATAGACTGATGCTATGCATCCAACGATGATGGAACATGATGTGGCGAATCCTTTCAAGATATTGTCTGCATACTTAAAAACTAGTCCGGTAATTAAACCACCGCACGCATTAAACACAAACAAATACACCACGTACGAATCGTAGCCGTGGAAAAATCCTTCCGACTGAATGACCCGTAAATCGACAACCAAACAGGTGCCAATGGCAAGTGGGATGCTTAGCATACTCATTTGTAAGTTTCTCATCCAAACGGAAATGTCGGCACCCTTCAACATTTTCTCCAAATAGACACCAGCCAGGCCGGACAGTGTGCACGCCATCAGCGCTGCAATCACACCGATCGAACGGTTCTGATGCGTTGCATTTGTTGCTGATGCGCTTTTCTGGTCATTAAATTGGATACTAGCAATACCAGCCAACAAAAAATATAGAGCTGCCCATTGGGTGGACAGCAATCTTCGTCGCAAAATGAGAATGGTAAAAAATGCTGACGTGATTATCGTGAATAGAGTACAGATCTGGAAATATACAAGAATTGAAAGTTATTTATTATTCAGGCCAGTTCGCCAGTTCATTCCAAAGTATATAAACGTAGGAAGTAACAAGGATCAGGTGCGCGTACGACGCACAGTTTCTGTAGCGAATTTTGGTTATTGTACTGAAATCGATATGCCATCTATCGTATCGTATACAAAGTTGAACCATTTGAGTTATAAAAGAGCAATGTTGCAGCGTCGTGATTATCACTTGAACTTACCACAGAAACTCGGCGTCACCGCGTATCTATTCAAATGGCTACCTATGCTACTTCGTATGTTGATGCAACTTGGTTCATTCAATGCTTCCAGTGTTTTACTTTCTTAAATTCATCAAAATATGTACCTGATACGTGGCTGCATCGAGGTTTTGAGCTGCTAAATATAGCAAATTATTTTGTATGACATATAATAGTGATGGACAGCACATTTTTAGCGTATCAATTTTGTTGTTAACAATTCGATTGTGCAAAGCCTTGAATAAGTTTGTTGGACTTGCTTTTTCTTCAAAGAAGAACACTATCAAGAGGCAAGATACCAGTTTTGTGAACTCCGCCATGATCACAGCTAAATTTATTCGAGAAAAATTTGAATTATTTTATTGGTTAAAATAGATTTTGTTCTTGAGACGCTTACCCGTCGAACTGAAAAACAGATCTTTCTTTTCAACGCGAACTCTTGCGTGTCGCATACTCAGTGCGAGAACTGCAGCTTGAAGCGTCAATGCAATCAAACAAACGCATTTTATTATATGATTTCTATTCGATTTGGAATCAGACATTATTGTCCGTATGCTCTGTTGCAAAAATTGTTTTTTTTAACCATATAATCTGATCGTTATTCACAGTAAATTCAGTTCCCATACACTACACAAAATTCCAATAAACAAAACAATTCAAAGGTGACACCTCGTCAGGAGCAACTACTAGACTGATGTATAACTAGAAACCCAAATGCGAAACTCATCTTTTACTGGTTGCAAATTCGTTCGAGTCAAGGTACACCACCTTCCACTCTTACGTAGTCCCCATTTATTGCCGAAAGACTTATGTCTGTATTTAACTTTGAATTGAAATCTCACTATGATTTATTTTGACAATTTACATAACAGCACGTTAATTGCTGCAGGCGACTAGAGGTGTGTGCCGATCAACAATTCTCGGCGGCGATAGCCGGGGGTTTCGTGCTGATAAATTTTGAGTAGAAATAGAAAAATCCAAACATTTAATGTTTTTGTTGTCGTATCCGGTTTATCAATTGAGAATTGACTATTTCACTTCTAAGGACGAATGAAATATCGAACTTGCCGAAAATTCTCCAAAAAGTAATTCTGAAAATGCACAAGAAGTAGATTACATTGGTGGGCCCTGGGAAAGTAAGTCATTACACAAGGAATCAACTTTGAGTCGAACTTACAACTCTTTGGAAACTGATATTTTGACACATGTAGAGTTAACCGAACCGAAGGCGAAGTATGTAACTACACCCGTCAAAATGTCAGTTTCCAAAGAGAGTTGCTTAAAACTGCACCAGTGAGTTTGACACAATGTGCTGCGTTGTTGTCTGTCTCATGCGAAAGTGCCTGCGTATTGCAAAATTTAAACGAAAGTTGACCCTAGGTGAGATAAAAGTGATATTACTTTTCAATAAACAGCTGAAAGGCACAGTTATTTGAGGTTCATCTTCGCAACTTCCAAGTGACCCGTTTTACACGTTAGCGACAAAACTAAGTTGGTGGCGCATGCCATATTTTGAAGCTAGCTCTTCAACAAATCTTGCAGGCATTCTGGAGTAACTTAACCTTAGTACGGTTAATTCACATGCCTGACGACGAAGTCCAAGAGAGATTTTTAAAAAAATGACAAGCTAAATTCGACGGCGCACACCTCTACAGGTGACTGAAGTTCTTGAACGCTGTTTTTATTAGAAAGTCGAATTAAAAAAAACTGATTTCGATTTGAAAGACATCTGCTTCGGGTAAGATAGCAGGTAACTCTCTCTCCTCACTATTTTTGACGATGTCGATATAGTGAGTCACCATTTTCGTTATGCTCACTATTATCACTTTTACTCACTTCGGAGTTGTCCATAAATGACGTCCACCTAGAGGAAGGAGTGGGTTAGTAAAAATCTCCGAATGGGGATGGGGAGGATCTATAGGTGATGGATGGAAAAATGAAAGAAAATTGAACCCAAGCCAATTATTAATTTATCTCAATGGCAGAGTATATTTGAAAAATTGTTAAAACTAAACATCACAGCCTAATAACACAAATTCCATTTTCTTCGCTAGCATTTTCAATTATTACTGGGTCTGGTTGTTTTCCCATTTCCTTACTCTCTGAGGGTATATTTACCGGTTCAATCTCCAGCGGTTTTGGTACATGACTATACAAATAAATTGAACCAATCACAACCATCACACCAATCCCAAATTGGATAGTCAGTTTAAAATCAAACAGATAAACTGATGCTATGCATCCAACGATGATGGCACATGATGAGGCGAATTCCTTCAAGATATTGTCTGCATACTTAAGAACTAGTCCAGTAACTAAACCGACGCCTGCATTAAAGAAAATCAAATACACCACGTACAAATCGTAGCCATGGAAGAACCCTTCCGATTGAATGGCTTTTAAATCGACCACTAAACAGGTGCCAATGGCAAGTGGAATGCTAAGCATACTCATTTGTAAGTTTCTCATCCAAACGGAAATATCGGCACCCTTCAACATTTTCTCCAAAAAGACACTGCACAGTCCGGACAGTGAACATGCGATCAGCAACACAATCGTACCCAGTGTACGGTTTTGTTGTGCTGCATTTGTTGTTGATGCGCTTTTCTGATCATTGAATTGAATACTAGAAATGCCAGCCAACAAAAAATATACAGCTGCCCATTGGGTGGACAGCAATCTCCTTCGCAAAATGAGAACGGTAAGAATTGCTGACGTGATTATTGTGGATAGACTTAGGACCTGAAAACATACAGAAATTGAAAGCCTAATAGCTAGTCCATTCGATGCCTTCAGTGAATCAAAGCATGTACCTGATATGTGGCTGCATCGAGGTTTTGGGCTGCTAAATATAGCAAATTGTTTTGTATGACATATAACAGTGATGGACAGCACATTTTTAGCGTATCAATTTTATTTTTAATAATTCGTTTGTGCAACGCTTTCAATAAGTTTGTTGGACTTGCTTTTTCTTCAAAGAAGAACACTATCAAAAGGCAAAATACCAGTTTTGTGAACTCCGTCATCATTACAGCTAATTGTATTCGAGAGAATTTTCAAGCAGATTAATCATTTGTTCATTGATATTGTTCTTAAGACGCTTACCCGTCGAACTGAAAAACAGATCTTTCTCTTCGACGCGAATCCTTGCGTGTCGCATACTCAGCGCGAGAGTTGCACTTTGAAGCGTCAATGCAATCAGACAAACACATTTTATGACAAATTTTCTATTCGATTGGGAATCAGACATTGTTGTCTGTTTATTCTGTTGCATATAATCTAATTGAAATTCACAACCAATTCAGTTCACATACACTACACAAAAGTCCAACATACAAAACAATTCGAAGGTGACCACTCGGCAGAAGCTGCTAGACTGACGCATAACTAAAAACCCGAATGCAAAACTCTTGGAAATCGTTCGAAACAAGGTAAACCAGCTTCTATGCTGACGTAGTCCCCATTATTGCCGAAAATATTGCGGTTGTGTTTATTTTTGTTTTGAAATTTTACCATGATTTATTTAGGCAATTTGCATAACAGGTGACTGAAGTTCTCAAACTATATTTTTTGTTAGAAAAAGTCGAGTAAGAATAACTGTTTTTGGCTTGGAAGACATTTGCTTCGGTTGATATATTTAATCATGCGACTATATGAATTTAGACAGTAGTGGACAATGGGTGGGGAAGGGATCGAAAATTCCAATCTAATGATTGACGCCATTTATGGACAGCCCCTTACCTCGATAAAAATACTGGAAACTCAACATTCAACACAT
Source organism: Phytosciara flavipes (assembly GCA_026413405.1). Lineage (NCBI taxonomy): Eukaryota > Metazoa > Arthropoda > Insecta > Diptera > Sciaridae > Phytosciara > Phytosciara flavipes. The sequence continues at coordinate 10,059 of JANTFA010200520.1, forward strand.
TATACCACCTGAATCTCAAAACAAAAAATCCACCTGCGTCACCAACGTTTCACTATCTTTACGTCTTTTTTATCTTTCTTCCGATCCTCCGTAGAAATACATAAAATTTTCTGTTTTTTTTTTAAGATGAGCCAAATATCAGTTAACGAAGCACACATACTACGAATACAATAATGCCATCTCCGTTCCTGCGTGAAAGTTTCATAAAACATATTGTGTGTTACGAGAGCTGCGAGATTCGATCAATAGCTTCAAAGAAAAGTATATCACCCACCACGGTGGGGCTGAACAACTTTCATTCTCTATGTCGGAGGCAGAGAAATGCTAAGTTGATACGCCTGCGGCCAGATAGAAGGAACATGTGAATGACAATTGGTTTCTATGGGAGAGAATAGAACAAATTTTGTATGCAACTCTCTCAAATTCTTTCGAATTCTCTCTCATAAAAACCAACTGTCATTCATATGTTCCTTCTAACTAGCTGCAGGCGTACCAACTTAGCATTTCCCTGGTCGGAGGAAACTCGTTTTTAGGGCTAAGACACTAGTCACTAGAGATGAAATAAATTTTCATATATACTTTTTGTCACTCCTTTTGAAGCGTTAGCCGTAAATAAAAATACTACCCCGACCGAGGCTCGAACCCCCGACTCCAAAGCTGTAAATTCATCGAGCAACACCATTCGGCTTTTAGCATATTTAAACACACAGAACCGATTTTTGATCATGAATCTACATAAATCCAGTCTACGTGATCGTTCATAGCATTTTTTGTTCATATAGTGGTTATGACGAAGGTTATGGTTGCATTTCAAAAGTGCACATCTAGTGACAAAAAGTACCACTCGGCTTTCGAATCATGGTGCTACGCTATTCGATATCGACGCCTAATTGCAATACAATTCTGTGAATAATCGGTATTCGTAGTAATTATATTCCAATTTATTGGCAGGCCAACTCAAATTGAAACTTGAACTGAGATTCTGGGAACCCAATTCCACCTGAACCTGAAAATAACTATTTTTTCCCTGTCCTGATTCGTACTGATGCTGGAAATCAAAAACTTGGACTGAACTTTTGACCTGTTTACGATACACTTCAACAATTTTCCACAAATTGATTCTGTCATTTATAAATTCTGGATTTCGAAGGCAGCTTTTTAGTTAACAAAATTCGGGAGAGATTAGCTTTACTGCTTGAACGATAAATCAGCGTACAAAAAATCTGATGTTCCCAAATAGCTATACCGACTGTGCATATGTAGCCATCCACGACCTTGTCCCGTGACTAACAAACTTTAAAACAAAATGTCTCTGAAATCAATTGATCTTTTCTTGGAGCATGTTCGATTCATTCGAAAGTAGGTCACTACCAGTTAAGGTTCCATGAAGAAAAGTCTCACCGTTTCTGAGCTATTCCAAGACCCAGTTAGTTAGTCATGGGAAAAGGTCGTGGAATTTGCCAGATTAGCAGCAAAGTGAGTTCGCTGCCCTTAATTACTACAGCCAATTGAAACTCACGTTTGACGCAGTTTACAAAGATTTATTCGTACAACTCATTCTGATTATTGTTGACCTAGGTCAACGATATAAAATTGACGTAGCTTAAGTCTAATCCACAAAAAACAATTTCAAACAGAAAAACGCAGTCGCATCCGAAACCAAAATCAAATTTACAAAAACTATTCGCTCGTTGACGATGTGATGAGAAGATCGTGTCGTAGATTCTTTAAGATTCGTCAAAGTAAAGTCAATGATTCTGTCGCAATAAATCATCGACGATTGGTGGTTTCTTGCATGGGTCGCACTGGTGTCAGTTTGCACACTTTGCATAACAAAGGACAGACATCTGATTTGTAAAGAACAATAATTTTACGGATGCAGCTTTTAGGTGTAAAAACATGTTGCTCACCGTAATGCGTTTCCGTGTGACGTTTTAGCGAATATTCGCTTTGATGTTCCTTTTTGCAAAGTTCACATTCAAAGTATTCCGGTTCTTATTATGTCGTCATATGAAATGGTAAACATTAAGCGAAGTTTTAGTCATGTCGATAGGACATTTATGGATAAGTTTGCCATTCCGAGCCATCTCATGTTGACGAAAAATTTAAAACATTACCGGATGCCCCAGAATGGCAAAATTATCCATGCCCATATAGCTGCTGGTAGTGAAATGATAACAGATGGCGTTGCTTCTGCCTATGTGCAACGCCATCTGTTTTCATTTCGCCGATTGTATGTTGTGCAATGAAGAAGTTTTACCTGAATGAAGTTGTGAAAGTTTTTTTTGAAGGACTGGAAAACAGAACATCTTTTTGCACAATTCACACTTATGCGGCTTCAGCTCCATTTCTGTTAAGGAAGTAAATGTTATCGAAATAAGCCAAGTAAAAGGAAACATTTCGCTTACGGTGATCGAGCAACAAGTGGCGATAATGAACATGCTTGTTTGAGGACAGCAACGCACATATCGGGCATTGACGGTAAGGCACAACTACGATTTTGAAGAAAGTTAATCCACAATTTCAATTTCGATTGTTCCACATCCTTACCAGTGTTGAATCTTAATGGCCCTTGGTGAACGAGTCGATTTTCTTTGTCTGAAAATGATTTTTCTTTTTCTCAAAATGTTTGCAGAATTTTAGTTCTAACGTCAAAATATTCTGGGATTGAATTGTATGAAAATGAAGATCGAACCTGTGTTGATTCTCTTCCTATCAGACCGCATCATGTTTGTCTGCTGAAGACCAGTTTTAATACACCGTCCATCATCATTGTAGAAGCGTTCCACTGGCTGTTTTTGCGAAAAGATACGTCACACATTCACATTCACACATGAGACAAATGATTCAAACCTGCTGCATTGGTTCAATCAATTTGACTTCCTTCGATTCTTGTAGCTTTCCATTGGTTTCGTTGATGTTAGACTTAGCTCCGACATTCATGTTCAACGCACTAAAGCCATAGCTGGTGCATCCTGAAACGTCCTGATCTGAAGCAACTTGTGTAGGTAACGAGTCCGATTTCATCAAATATTCCAGTATGTCACCGAAACTAGGTTGTGGAACAAGGGCAGCCTTCTGAAGATTGTCAAACTCATTTTCCACAAGAGCATCCAATTCGTCTAGCACATGAATGGGAATTTCAACCGATACATCAGGGATTGATTCCATCGACTCCATGACAAAATTATGAAGCTTTTCCGATCGAGGGTTTGTAAAAATCAGACTTATTACACTCACTGTTTTTGGCAAAATGCGTAGGTTACAACAGGTTTTGTGCCTCGGATGAAGACGCGTGTTTATGAATTTTGTGTGTCAAACAGACGTTTGTTTGAACTATTTGTTTCGATTTCGTACTAGATCATTAACCCTTAAGCTATCTAGTCCGTTACTAAAACCAATGAAGGTAGGTGACCAGGTATGGTCCTTCGGCGTATTTGTCTTGAACGCACTTGAATGTCGGATAACTTTGATATGTCCTCCTCGTTGACATTTTACTACACATCTCCAATATCCTTTCATCGACTAAGTCAGATTATTCTTACGCATTCGAAGCAGTTAACTTTTCACGCATGCGAATCAAGTTCATTGCTATAATCATCGATAGCTCAGATATGCAACGTGAAACAGCAGTAATATTCGTGTTCAGATAAATCTAACGATGCCGTCGTCCTAAAGGAGGCGCCAAATTCAAACTTACTCTGTTTGTATGAACAGTTCGTTGTAATGTATTGTAATGTTGTTAGACTGAGCCCTTTGAACTCATTGCATGACAGAACTGACAAAAAGTTGCAATACTCATCACCCGGTATGTTCACCAACAATGTTGGTCCAACCAATGAATGTATAAACTAGGTATGGTCGAATGTCAAACTTTGTATGTAGCGGAGGACATAGCGATTTCATATAAACAAACTCACCTCCCATGAGAGGTGAATTTGTTTATATGAAATCGCTATGTCTTCCGGCTTGTATGAACAGACCATACCTGGTTTTAACGTTCATTGGGTCCAACACCATGACAGAGTGCAAAGTAAATCAATGAACTCTTTGTAAAATGAAATTTTAACATTTATATCAGATGTAAATCAATGATTTGCCAGCTGATCGGTTTCAATAAAACTTTTCTCGTTTTTGTCTCTTTCGCAAGCTTCATCATCAACGAGGGGGAAACTACTTTCATAAGTCGGGTCACACCTATCCAAAAAGTCAAAAAAACGTCACGATGACTTTGAAAAGTCATAAGTCATGAAAGTCACCATCAAACCACGAAAAGTTAGTGTAAATATTCAAGTATTGACTCATGGTCATGCGAAGTAGCCGAAAATGAAGGCAGCTTTTCATTTATTTTGTTTTTGGTATCTTTGCATGAAAAATAACATGGTGTAGCTCCTTCGGATGATTGATTTGAAGCCTTTTTGCTTGTAGCCTCAATTTGTTGTGCGATAAATCATAGAAAATCGCGACTTATTATTGAATTATGAAAGTCACATAAGTCATTTGACTTCGGCAAATATCAAAGTTGGGTCACACCGATTTCGGATGTAGTTTCCCCCTCGATCATCAATACCCCATCATCGTTTGGTTTTGCATCTTCTGTTCAAATTACTTTTGACGTCAACAACGAAGATCCATAATGACGCACACCGCTCCGATTCCAAAGTCAATGGTCACATGATAATCAAATGAATAGTTCGACGCTACCACATCAATTATGATTGTGACCTCGACGCTTATTTCCGGCACACTATCAGCAAAACGTTGTTCCGAACTTATGCTGAAGGACTTCTTGTCGTAGCTGATTTGATTCCAGAATTCTCTTCCGACTTGTACTGGAAACCTGCTTGAACGGATTTCTTTAGCGTGCAATAGGAAAAGTATACTATCGATGGGATGTTGTCCGCATATTTCATAACTGTTGCGACTAACAATCCGACTCGTTGTTTTTCTCTTCTTTTTTATTTTCTTTCTTCTCAGCTCTGTGAATAGAATAGTTATTATGGTGCTGGCATAATGATATGTCGAGTAAAATGACCGAGTAAATACATTGTAGAAACGTACACTAATTAATTGAGTGTGGGCGTTTTAGACCTAAATATGTCTCAACATAGCAATTTATACAAAAAGACAAACAATGTTCTCAAGCTCTACATACCATAAATATTTCGTTTTTGAGATGAATATATACACATGGGATGGTGGTGGGCATGTTTAAAAGGTAATTTCGTGTTGTAAGTATTTGTTTGCCGGTTCAACGTCTATACAGTACAAGCGATGCGAGATCTAGAAAAGCAAAATTTAATTTTTGTTTTCGGTGAAAACAAAACCTATCTATCGAAGGGGCCATGCATAAAATACGTGCGCACTGAAGGAGGAGGGAGTGGGATTTTCTAAAGTTGTTCAATTTTTGACATTTTTTCATACAAAATCGAGTACAGAGTGAGGGGGGACGATGTCAAAAATTGGGCGTACATCGCCTACGTACTTAATGAATGGCCTCTTAACATCAGAGTGCCGATATGCATAAAGTTGTATACGACAGCAATATCTCCTCGACAACACAAACGTTTACGAACGTTACAGTATTTTATGGCTTTGAGATTATTTATTTATCGCATAAAATAATTTTTAGTCAAACAATAGAATTGATATGTGCGAAACCATAATTGATGCATAAGATAAATGGATTTCGTATGGATTTGACTGGAGAAGGTTTTGACTTTTGGGCTCTATCTCTCTGATGCTTGCAAATGTTTGTTTTATTTAGCGCATTTATGGGCCGCACATAGATTGCATCATCAAATAATATAAATTGCACGATTTTAGATAATAGCAATTAGCTGAAGGTATTCGTTTAATTTTCTTCGGATAATTACTTCATTATTGATGGGATGCTATTGTCAGTATGAGATGTGTGTGTGTCTGTGCACTATGTCGTTTTATGGATCTTTTTCTGAATATGGTTAGGTTAAATGGATATATATTCGTAAATTAGTGACGGCAAATAAACGGAGTTTCATTAAAATGCTTTGCCATGTTATTTCATCATTCGGTTTTATGTTGCACCAAATAAAAAAATGTCTTGCACTTTAACAACTGAGAAGATTTATTGTGTTGCAGAAAGTTAGCGCTGATTTATTGAGATGAACTGAATGAAATGTTTAATGGCACAAACAGAAAATATAGACTTGGTTTCAGTTACCCATCCACTTATGCCAACCATTATTGTTTGGATAAGATTTATTTAGTTAGTTAGTTAGTTGATGTTCGACCGACTCAAATAAAATCTTTTACTTCATTTGTTTCAACATTCATTTTGTGACATACGACGACTGTGTCTTATGCTCAGTTTATCCATTTTCAACTTCACTGATACTATAGTATAGTCAGTCATCTGTGAATGGTCGACGTTTTCGGCTCTGATCAATTTTACCACCTACATGCAATTGAATTCGCTAAATTTTTACGAATGTTTGTTTAGGTGAAGCGATCCGAAGACTAAGTTGAAATTTGAAATGAAAAAATGAATCTATGCAATACCCGATGGTGGATTCGAACCCCCGATTAATGGGTTAGTAGCCCAATCCGTTAGCTCTCTATACCATCAGACCGGCATTTTTGAGGCGAATGCGAATCCCTGAGTAAGGGTAGACCTTCTGTGGTCACTCCTAGATGCCAACCAATCTCGGAACCAATCTCGATGGGACACTTTTTGCTCGATTTGTATTCACAAATGCCAGTTTGAGTTGGAAGATGAGCAGAATCGGTCGAGCCGATCCAGAGATATGGTCGAAATAGTGTTATTTTCTAGGTCTAGTTGAGGTTTGTCGCATACGGTAGTAGTGCTCGTACACCGATCCAGGAATGTTTGTTGAAATAGGATCACGGGCTCGGAAGTTAGAGTTCATAGAATGAGGTTAAGTCTCGAACTACTCGGCCATACATTGAAGGTGGGGTTTTTTTTGTCCATATCGCGAGTGAATTTCATTCGATTTTCGGAAACTTTTTTTGTCAGAAAAATAATGAAAATCTTGAAGCATTAGAACTGATTTCGGTGACCTTAGAAAATGGCCACCAGTCGCCATCTTAATTATTGGTTCTTATTGCATATATTTCTCGGAGCAAACACCTGATTTTGGTGAATTTTTTTCAGACTTCAATTTAAAAACTAGACTTCGTACGGGACTTCCGAAATTGCTGTAAGCAACTTCAAAAAGGTAGCTCAAAAGAATGATTTAAAGATGCAGTGTGGCAGAGTACCTTTGAGATGCATGCCTCTTATGACCTAGTTAGTTTATGTCGCACATAACCAGGTCTCCCTTATGTTTTAATGTTTAAATGACGAAACTGTGCCGAATTTCTCATCACCGTTGGGGAGTTTG
>JANTFA010200631.1:0-17436 GCA_026413405.1 Phytosciara flavipes
TCCTCATCATCATGATGTCGCCATTCTAATTACCAGAAAAGACATTTGTTCAGCCAGTGGTTGCACGTAAGTGAATAATATTTATATTTATGTTGGATGTTGTGTATACCATGCAACACACAGAGATGTGGTTGTATACAATTAATGGCGTCGAATAGGCGCCGGCAATGGTTTAATGGAAACATGTTCGACTAAGCAATTTGGTTTTCAACTTCGGGTTTTTTTTTTCATTTTCCTTTTTTCTGTTTACGTTCAGTACGTTAGGCGTTGCGAATGTTGGAGGTATGTGCAGGCCAGACCGATCGTGCAGCGTAAATGAAGATAATGGAATAACGTTGGCGCACACCATTACTCACGAATTGGGACACAAGTAAGTTCCTCGTTTGTTAAAGTAGGTACAGTTTGGTTGTTGGGTTAATCCTTGCGGAAATGTTAATTCAAAAATTTTGAGACCGGTGAAAATAACACTTTCAAAGAGCATCCAAGCTCCCCTGGATGTTTTCGGATGTTTCTTTCTATAAAATTACCGTTTCCGCTCCATACTGCAAGGACACTTGAATGGAACACTTACCTTTTCGGGCTGTAGACGGTTTTGCTTTTGAAAAATTCTGAGTTATCCGAACGTGGCCAAGGCCAATTCTTCGTTTGACTTCTGCAATTCGGTTGTCTAGACTGGGCATGAGTCAAGATTTGTGTACCCTTTGATATGAGAAAGTTCTGAGTACTTTCATATACCGAAAGTATCCAGAGCTTCAATGCCAGCATTGTAAGAGTTCAGACGTTACAGTTCTACTGGACATTTCAATAATTTATGCCAACTTGAAGCTGTATTTCGGACCGACTCTGGTTGTATTCTTTTAGGTTAGTAAAAAAGAGAATTTTTTCAATAAAGTTAAACTCAACTGGTTTCGGGGCCACACGTCAAAATGAGGTAAATCACATACTGAGCAAACTGAGCTCAACTCTACATTTTTCTTTTCATTGATGAATTTTGGACAGCTGATCTCGAGACCAGTTACATTTAAGTGGCATTTGTAAGTCGCGCAATTTTAGATACTTTTTGACTCCCCCCCATCCTCAGGCAAAAAGTGAGCGAAACTTGTAAGGACAGCCACGTTTCCTTAACCTCAATTTCCTCTAATCGCGTCACGTCATTTATGAACATTCCCTAACAGGTTTTGGCTCTATTTAACCACCTCATATAACTGAAAATTCGATGGCAAATATTGTATCCAATCGGTCAAGAAAAAAGGATACCATCAAAGTGAAACAAGCAATGATCTCATTACTATGATAATGATCGTGGCATTATGCACATTTTTATTGATTTATGACATCAATTTAATTTAGTAATAATTCAATAATAATAGATATTATCAAAGTCATCATAATAATTCAATTAATCACAAGTCGCACACTGACTGTGGTACACATACCCAACACAATTTTAATTGATCACAAACTAAATGCAGCCATATAAATAACAAAACCAGAAAAGTCCGTAGCAGATGCTGCGATGGAGCCCCGTACGATTCCGTATACCTACACGTAACCAAACTATTTAGGCAATCCTACGCAACCCTAGTGTGAACGCATACCTAGTCCAAAAAGGCTGTATGAAACAAATGCGTCGTGTAGCCTGCACGAAGTACAACCTCTTTTCAACGAAGATACAATTTGGACTTTATTTGACTCTAATAAAATGAAAATAATGAAATGTACTCGAGTTATTCGCAAAGAACAGTTGGGGCCGAGTCGCCGAGTAGCGACCTCAGTTCAAAGGCCCTAACTCAAATTTTGTTTCACCGACATTCTATTCGAACTCCAGTGCTTTTCAAACGAAATATAAATCACGAAGATCGAGTGAAGTTCACGCTATTTATACGCAGAAAATACTTGACTCAAGGCTCGGAACAGTTTAAAATCAGGTCACGCGAAATTCTCACAAACGCTTTGTAGAAAGCTCTGCAATGAATCGGATATGGTATGGGTGGAAGTTAACATTCGTGGCTTCCTATATTGCACATTGTAGTTGACACAGTAAACCACTTATTAAATATGGAATCACCAAACAGGTCAACAGGTAAATCTGTTTTCAGATTCATCTTAAAATACTTATGATCAGTGGCAGTGAGTATGTGCAATTGAAAGCCACAAATGTTAACTTCAATCCATACCATATCCGAGTCATGGCCGAGCTTTCTACAAGGCGTTTGAGACAATTTCGCGTGACCTGGTTTGGACCTGTTCCGAGCCTCACTTGAGACCAAGTTAGAGCCTCAGTCCAAGGACCCACTTCAATTTCGTGTGATCAATATTCTATTTGCACTTCACCTGCTGTTCAAATAAAACCGAAATCACGACACTCGACTAAAATTTACTTGATTTAAATGCAAAAAAGTACATTGGACAATGCACAAGACAGGTCATGGCCAATTGACTCCATCCCTTGCATTTGTATTGGCAATACCTTTCACAAGAAACCAAATTCACCAAAATCGCACGATATTTGCTTGTAAGCTTAGGACAATATTTAACCGAAATGTAAAGCCTCTAGCTCCCGATCCAGTGACCTGATTTCAATGAATTTTTCTCTGGATTTGTATTATCAGTACCTATGATTTTTACACTTCCAACTTGTGTTTTTCCGATCCTAGCTCAGGATACCCATCGTCTGAAAATGCCCATCTTCGAACTTGACCTCACAGTTTCGACTACCTTAAGAAACAGTCACTACTAGAAATTTTAACTTTTTACCGATTTTGAGATTACCAGCGTTTAAAGTACCAGATGTCACTGATTTGTTTATTGGTTTTCCTACTCGTACATGAGCATATAATAACAAGGACAGTCTTATTATGTCAACGCGCTTTGACGTTTTAAACGCTGTGAAGTGTCAAAAATATCGAAAAACAAAAAATTTTGCAGTGGCTGGTTTTTAAAAGTTAGTCACTGTACTCAAGTTGTTGACGGACATTTTCTATATTGTTGATTCGGCATCTATTTGCATCCCCAAATGCTATGCCCTTACCGTCTGGCTCGAATTCCGATTGTTACAGAGGGCATATGAAACCTAATCGCTTTCCGTCCTTCGTACGAGACTAACGAAGTCTCGGCATTTCCAACTGCTATACACGTCTATGAATTCGTGAATATGTAAAGCGTATTATAATACAGGTGTGAGAATATAAATTAACATTGTAAACTATTTCACTGGTAATGAATTAACATATCAAATTGATATTCACACATTAAACTATCTGCTACAGTAATTAATTGGAGAATTGAGTGTGATGTATAAGATTGAAAAATTAACGACGAAAAAAAGACAGACACAAATTTTATAATCGCTGATCTGAGATATTATATCTGATTTGTACGCCTTCGATAGAACATGCTTATAAAATCACATAAACATTTCTTATATTTCGGTATTTATAATGTTGGAATTGTAGCCGAGTGATTTTTGATTTAAATGTGCATATTATTAGCGAAACTATACTTTAAATGGATTGAATTAATATCGGTTAAATTGACAGCGAAACTATTTCATTGCAATCGCAGTAATTGTCCTCTTGAGCAAAATTTATTGAACCTCTGTTCTAATAGGTGCGTTTGATCGATAATTTAAAAACATTTTGGTTTTATGCAGACTCTAATATATGTTTCCCTCCACGAAAATGACTAATAACACAGACACTTTATGTCGTTAGTTAATTCGAATAATTTATTTGTTTGTGATCTATCAACCTCGATTCTCGTTCCAAATACTTGCATGTTTTTGCTCGTATTAGGAATGTCTTTCTGTTCCGCGTTTGAAAAATTGCTAGCTGGACAATCATATCACCTTGTTACAGACGGCTGCACATCTGTTATCGATAAAGGCGACGAAAAATAAATGGAGTTCTCCGATAAATTCGTTTTTATAGCAAAATGCATGCGCAAATAAAATTGAAGTAAAAGATTCGAAATCAGTGTTTCGAAAACGCGTTGTTCGAGGGAAGTAGTAGAATCTGCTGTGACAGATTCAGAATCCGTTCATGCCAATATGAAGCCAATCATTTCAACATTTACGTAGTAGTCTTCTGGAATTAAATTTTTGTGAAGAAATGGTTTTTTTTAGATTCGATTTAGTAAGCAATCAGACAATAGAACGCAGATATCGGCATCCTTATCCTTTGCTTTTTTCCCGCCTCATCATTTAAGTTATCAAAACCCATAGGCGTCTAGTGCAGTGGGTCCTAGTTCGACAACTTCCGAGAGTTTCAGTTGAAAGAATTTAGGGCACTCTCATATCATGTAGACCCAGTTCCTATTTCAGTGGCTCAAACAAGTTCGTTGTTTCACACACGAATTCAAATTATTGAAAATAGGTCCTGTTGCTGAAGATCATCCTTTCAGCAAGTTTTAAGAGAAAGTTTTTGCTGTATACTAATCTATTATACGCTAACCAGCGTTCGGCATGTTTAGTCCTTACACAGTCTTTCAAAGCCTTCACGCACACTGGCTGGGGTATAAGGACAGACGGTTCAGAGTTCAGGTCCGTACATCACGGAAGGAATGTTGAATTTCAATGATTTTATCTTTTCAAAAAAGCCTTCATGTCTGTGGAAAACAATAAGTGTTGAAGTATGAAGTGAACTACTTTTGACATGTTATGTTGTTGCTGCTCTAACTTTCTAGGGTCGTTTAAATTGACTTCCCTCGAAGTGTGACGTAATATGTCGTCGTTTTCACTACACAGGGTATTTGTTTCGAGCCTTAACAGTGATGACCTATAACTCCGCTTCTGCATGACCAATTTGAATCAAATTTAGCCTGAACGGTGAACGAAGCTTGATCCTTCCATAATAGATTACCAAAATTTGAGCGTTGCAGGTCCTTTGGAAGGGAAGTTGTAATCAAGGTACGAGACCTCTTTTTTCAAATGCGCCCCTTTGTCGTGAAAACGACGATGTGAACAGCCTCTTATCCGTATAAAAATTGCAAAGTGTTTTTTCTGCGAGTGTCGTACGTCGAATATATGATACACTGCCCAATTGTGGTATCTGAAATCTAGATAAACGACTGCAAGATGGCGTTGCTCAAACTATTACTTACACAGAAAATTTTCAATTCGTTTTCAGTTTTGGCATGTATCATGATACGGAAAAAACCGGATGCGATGGCCGCACTGGAAAAATTGTCCATGTCATGACACCTAGCTTTGAGGCAGACACAGTTCAAGTGTCGTGGTCTAATTGTAGTCGACGGGATATCACACACTTTTTAGAGTAAATATGAGACACCAATTTCTGTTGGGCTTTCACAAGATAATCAAAATGTTCTTTGATTCCAGTCAAGGATTAGGAAAGTGTCTTGATGATCCACCCACCGACGAGGAATTCACTTATCCCGATTTGCCTCCAGGTAGTAAACAGCCTCAATTTTCGTAAAAAAGTTCAGATGATGTAATGACCTATCCTAAACAGGTGCAATGTACAATGCTGATTTACAGTGTCGCCTACAATTTAATCAGACAAACGACAGCATTCAAGTGTGTTCCAAATTGGATGAAATATGTACGCAACTATGGTGTCTGGTTAATGATGTGTGCGTCACCCAATTGCGACCAGCAGCACCAGGTACCAATTGCGGGAAACATAAAGTACATTACGCCTACAAAATTCTCTGGAAATTTGGTTTTTCTCATTCAATTGTCATTCTCTCACTGTCATTTAGTGGTGCCAACATCAACAATGTGTTCCCATCGAAGAGCTACCGATGCCGGTAGACGGAGGCTGGGGTAATTGGAACGAATGGAGTAAATGTTCTCGATCGTGTGGCGGTGGCATTTCCATTCAAAGTAGACAATGTGATCATCCGACACCGGCGAACGGCGGTTCGTTTTGTGTGGGCGAAAGAATTCGATATAAGATATGTAATCAGGAACTGTGTCCGGAAAAAGAGCCTAGTTTTAGGACACAACAATGTGCCATGTATAACAATGAAACGTTCAAAGGGAAACAGTACAAGTGGCAGGCCTATTTCGATAGCCGTGAGTGTTAATTTTGAGTTTTTATTATGTCCGTGGATCAATTAGTGAAATTTTACAGACGATCCATGTGAGCTGTATTGCACCGATACGGACGACACAGTTATAGTGCCGTGGGGTGGTTCCGCCGCTGATGGTACCCCATGTAACATCGGAACAAACGATATGTGCATCGCTGGTATTTGTAAGGTAAAACCATTTCGCCTTTGTGTCTTGAACATGCGTCTAGTTACAACTAATCGAATGTGTAGAAAGTAGGATGTGACTGGGTCGTTGAGTCTAACACTACAGAAGATCAATGTGGAGTGTGTGGTGGAACAGGAGAAACGTGCACAACGATCAAAGTGAGTTGAAAAGTGATACCGATGAACGAAATAATTCGATGTTTTTAAGGGTCGCACACAATTGACGTCACGCCGGAAGGGGAAAGGGAATGTACAGGAAACTTGACGGCTCTAACAAAATTGGTGAAATTTTACCATTTTTGAGTAACGTAGGGGGCAAAGAAACAGTGTGTCGTCATTTGTGTACCTTTAATGTCACCTCCATCAATGACAACGTCCGTCTCTTTGTGTAGGGAGAGTTCAACAAAAAGATTAACATAACGGACGGTTACTATGAAATCACCACCATTCCGACCGGCTCCAGACACATTCTAATTGAAGAAATTTCTCCGTCGAAAAATTTCATTTCAATTGGTAAGGCTGGCAGTAACGAGACCTATCTCAATGGTGGCAGGTAGGACAACCAGCACAACAAGTTTTAGAGTGAACCAGTCTCAACGAAAAAATTTCATTTTGATTTGTAGAATTGTGTCAATGTCTGGCGAATTTATGATAGCCAAAGCAATGGGCTTGTACGAAAGAGATAACGAACAAGAGAAATTGAAAATTCCCGGGCCGATTAAACATGAAATTACCGTTAATGTAAGAGGCAAAAATGACCGGAAAAATTGTACCATCAAACGGTAACACAAAATTCACATTCCACAGATTCTAGTGCGAGGTAAGAAAAATGGTGGCATCAAGTACGAGTACACTCTGTCGGCAAATTCTACACTCGTTCCGGTTTACTATTGGCAATTGGGTGAATGGGCCGCATGTTCGGCTACATGTGGTGGGGGAAAGCAACGCAGATTACCGATATGTATTCAAGACAACAAAGGTGCGTTTCAGAATTTAAGGATCTAGGTGGTGTCGAGTAGTCGAACTGAATTTTTGAAATTTTTCTTTTTCTAGGAGTTGTTGATGAAGAAAATTGCTGGTCAAACGCTGAAGGAACACGACCCACTGAAAAGACAAGACATTGCAACGAAGATCCATGTCCATGTCATTGGTGGGTGGGACCGTGGCAGTTATGCCCAGTAACATGCAAACGGCATGGTATGTAAAAACACTGTTAATATGTTCGGGACGATTAGAAAAACCCTTACCTTTTTTTCATTAAATCGTAATCCAGGTCAACCAGAACCATTGAAACGACGCTCGATTATGTGTGTTGATCAAAATGAAATGGCACTACCTGATACACGATGTACAAATGAAACAAAACCGAATGATAGCGGCAAATGTAGCGCAAATCTTCCATATTGTGATGCGGATGATAATGAAAACAATATGATTTGATGATGATGATAATTGTGTCGCACTACTTTTATTCGTCAGCTACGTTCTACATCAGAGATAAAAGAAAATTCTGATTTTGATAATTTTTATTTTTTTTAAATAAAATATTTTGTTTTGATAAAAAATTATTTTACGAACAACTTGGTGTTTGATTGAAAAACAGTTTTAACCACGAACAACTTTCTAACCGCTATTCTATTCTAAATAGCAACTATTCCCTCGTCGTTCCTCTACTTTATGTAAGATGTCGTCTTCGGGTAGTACTCTAACGCTACGTCTGGAAAGGGCCGAAGACAGCTAGGCGCTATCAAGATCGATGGGATAGCGTCTCAGCATGGTGGCGGACTATCTCAATAGTAGGAGACAACGGCAGCGTGCACAGTCCCAGTTAGGTGGAATACAATCGAAAACCCATGGATCATCAAGAAAACCACAGTAGGTTGGGCGTTTGGGTAACCACCAGACACCGGAAAAAATCTCACCGGTTATGAATTCAACAACACAGCCTCGGATTGTACAGGATAAACGGCAACGACTTAGGCAACGGAGAGCAGCCGTACACGACTTTCTGCGGCCACTTTTTTATATACTGACTCATTGAGAGGCATTTGCTTATGAAAATCACCCTGTACTAGACGTTGACAACTGAATGCATTTACTGACAGTTACGAAAATTGAAGATTACATAGCAATTTGACCCATGTGAAAATGTTTTATCCCGTAGTCGAACATTTTCGGTTTCTTTTCCATGAATCACAACCACCAATTTTTATTTGGCCGAGTACTAGCGCCGCGCCCCTGTACCTTTAAACGTTTGTGTGTTATAGTTGATTCGACAAAACATTGTTCCCAAACCTCAAATACAACGAACAATTCAAAAACATTCGTTGTAAATGGGTTAGGGAAAATTTTTTTGCCTTTTTCACACAGGCTTTGGGTTAGTTCACTAGTTTCTGGGTTAGTTTATTTTAGTTGTTCAACTGAAAGAATTTCTATGTTGTCCGGTGTAATTTTCAAATTAAAAAACGAATACTGTAAACCCTGCGTATGTTGACCACCCCAAGGGACTGGTTGGTCAATTTTCACATACGAAGGTTTTACAGTAACTAGATTTTTAAATTGTTGTGTGGTGTGTGAAAATATTTATTTACAAAAATCATTCAAAAACCACTACAAATCTCTAATCAAATCACTTTTTCTTCAACGCTACCATGGCCTCGGCCTACTCCAACCTTTTTTCGTTAACTTCCTTTTCTGCGTCCAACTCGTTCTGAATGGTTTGCATGCGTTTTTTCCATTTTTATGTTTTTTTCTTCTCGTCTTCCAGATCATTTTTTAATTTCTCTACAGTGGCTTCCAATGCGGCATTATCTTTCCCCTTCCTCGCTTGTTTTTCTTAATTTGAATAGATAGATAATGTATTTCATTCAGACTTTCAGAAGTAAAAAACACAGCTGGCTCGCTGTTAATTTCTACTTACGCATTTCCTCAAACGTCTTCTCGTCAATAACAACCACCCCCTTATATATTACAAAATCGGCTTCACCGACTGGATGTGGTAGTGGGTTCCTTGAAACAGAAAATATTATTTTTCATGATAAGTTCCTAAATAACTCAAAAAATTTGGCTACATTTCTAAGTGAAAAAGTTCTGGTTTTCCGGTTAAAATTAATCGCTTTTCAACGAAATATTTGTCTCTATTCACATTATCAAAGCAAAAAATTTCCCGGTACATATAAGCTATTTCTGCTAATGCAGTTCACTTTGTTCCACACGTTCTACATCTTTTCACGTATAAATATTTGGAAACAAATGTCGCTTATATATGACGAGCTTATATGACTCCATTTCTTAATGTACCGTACCGTCGATACCAACGATGAGAGCGATGATTTTACTTACTTATCGAAATGCCGAGCACATACACCGTCTCGTCTTTTCAACTTGTAGTCGTCGGGTAGCCCTAGCCTCTTAAGCCATTTTGCAATATCTTCCATTTGAGGCGGGAAATTGGCCAGCGGGGCCAGCGGACGTTCACATTGTGGGTAAATGCACCTACGATCGTTGCAATCCTTGCTAGCGCTCGATGTCATAGTGTGCTAATTTAAAAATCAGAACAGACAAAAGTTTGGGATCAGTCCTGTGGTAAAAGGGAGGTCTTGGGTTCAGATCTCTGTATTTTATTTTCAACATTTGCTTGTTCTGAGTGAAGTAAACTAACTCCATATCGTTACTAAGAAACGTTGATTTCAATTTATTAGTAACTCTTGGAGCATACGTAACTCTCACTCTATTAACTTTCTTATCGGCATTTTGTTGAGAGGAAAACGTTGACAAACTGTTTTTGTGTACTTTATTCGAATGTTTCTTGATAATTTCATCGACCATAGACTTTTTATATCCGTTGATAACTGCTGCTTCCACCATATAATCGTATTCACGTTTGTAGTTTTCGATTGTCAATGGTAAGTTCGATCTACGATGAGCCAGGGCATGGAAAGCTTCGTTGTTTTTTCTGATGAGTAGCAGATCCAGGAATTCCAATTTTCCGTCTCCTTCCTGGACAGCAGTGAATTTAATGGTTGGATATTCATCTTGTGAGTTCAAAAATTTACAAATGGCATCCAACGGCCCCGGCCCCGGTCTTATATTCCAGCCGTCGAACATCATGGGAAATCCAAATTGTGAGCCCAATGAAGAATGTATTTAAGGAATTTAGTTTTGGCTAACATCTCTGTCATGTTATGCCCAGCTGAAATTGTCTTTACTTAGTTGACATAGAATCGTACTTTTCCGATTTGATTTGATCCGAATTTCAACCTGTTGGGGCTAAGGCTCGAAATCGAAAAGGACTCGACCTGAAAATTTTTGGTCATTTCAGGTAATTTTATGAGTACTAGCCTGACCTGGTTTCAGGTTCTTAAGTAACGTCTCAACATCCACAAAACGTATGACAATACAACGAGGAATTTGACTTTGAAGAAATAATTCGAAACAGTTTTAATCCGAAAACTCTGTGTAAACGACTTGGTTCCCGAAACTAAGTGAGGTTCACATGGCAAAGTCTTTGGAAAAGTTCTTTAAAACGCGTTAAGACATTCTGCAAATCTTACTATCGTTCATGCATGAGGTCTATATTTTACTCAATATGACGGTCATTAGTTCGGAAAATGAGGAAATTAATTTTCATTATGAACAAAGGTGTAGTAAGAATCTTATACGTTATGGCTCTGAGGAGCGTTGTTCATGTTCGTGCGAAGCCGAAAACAATCAACTGAGCTGTGATTTACACTAGTTCTTCGATTCCATCGTTCTCAAAAATTCAATAAAACTCACCTGTGTATTTTCGCCGACAAAAACTTTCGGAAAGTAATTATATTTGCACTAATTCACTAATCGTCCGGCTAAATTTGGCAAAACGAGATTCCGATTGCTTAATCACTCACAATGCACAAAGAATGTTCGATTATTTTAAGCACACAAAAAACGTCTCAAAAAATGGTGATGAATAACGCGAGCGCGCCCATTTTCGAACATACTCCCATCTTCGAACGAATGCGTTCTGCATAAGCATTTTATCGAAAATACAACAAACGGCAGATTCTGAAAACACAAAACGATGATCATAGCGTGCTAGACGAAGTTATTCAGACAACTGTCAATTTCCGAAGCCATTTTAAATTGTCGATATTCGTTAAACGGACGTAAAACGACATCGGATTAAAATTTTTTGTGTAAAAAATCTGCGAACTAAATTTTTTGGTAAGCATCTGCGGTCTTTAAATTAGTGTTTGGTGAATTAGTTTTTCCTAGAGGAATATCGTGTCGGCTATTATTTGAAAGTTTATTTAAATCGAGATCATTTAATGCAGCAACATTTGTTGATGCGCTATTGATTATGAATAAAACGAGGTTTTAACATCGCTATATTGCTCCAAGACATTTGTGCCTGTTCCCGAACAACCATTTGACTCTATTTACGAACGAAATCTCGAACGGATTATTTTATGTTTTCAGAAATGAAGAGAACCCTTGTGAAGAGAAAGGTCGTGAAGAAAAAGAAGGCCCCCCAGTATTCAGATGACCATCTGTTGAAAGCCGTTCAAGCTGTGAAAAATGGATCCTCACAATTTGCAGCTGCTAAACTCTACGGGATTCCAAGATCTACTCTAAACAACAAGATCACAGGCAAATCACAAGTTGGCAAGAAATCTGGTCCAGGTACGGTACTGTCACGTGAGGAGGAGAAATGCATTGAGAATTGGATAATTTGCTTGGCGGAACGAGGTTTTCCTGTTGGAAAACGACAGCTCCGGCGATCAGTTCAATTGTATCTGAACGAAAACAAAAGAAAGACTCCGTTCGTCGGCAACTATCCTGGAAGAAAGTGGTACAATGGCTTCCTTAAGAGACATCCAATAATCTCTAAGAGACACTCCCAAAACCTTGTGAAGCCAAGAGCAGCTGTCACCGCTGATCAGTTGAAGTATTGGCACGGCGAAGTACGTAAGTACTGCGAGGACAACAACCTCATGGACGTTCTCAACGATCCATCACGCGTATTCAACATGGATGAGAAGGGATTTATTTTAACTCCAAAAAACGAAGTGGTTCTAGCCAAACGTGGGCAGACGGCAGTCTACAGTCAGTCCCAAAACGATGAGAAGGAGTGCGTGACGGCGCTACTTGGTGGAAATGCTGCTGGTAGTGCAACTCCACCAATGATGGTTTACGCATACAAACGCATGCCATCCAACATTTTGTTGAACCTGCCAGCAAATTGGAGTGTTGGAATTTCGGAAAGTGGTTGGCAGACACAGCAGACTTTTTTCGACTACATTAAAAACGTCTTCCATAAGTGGCTGTTGGAGAATGACATTGAGCTCCCGATTATCCTATTTATCGATGGGCATAAATCTCACATGTCGCTTACGTTAAGCGAATTCTGCACAGCAAATCAAATCGAATTGGTGGCCTTATACCCGAACGCGACACACGTAATTCAACCAATGGATGTGGTTGTTTTTAAGCCGCTAGGATCGTCATGGGAAGTTCAACTGAAGGATTGGAAAATCGATCACGAATTCGCCAAAGTCGACAAAAAAGATATCGCCCCGATTCTCGAAGAGTCCATTAACGCCGTTGATTACGCCGGACTTTTACGAACCGGCTTCAAGCGTTGCGGTTTGTTTCCGTTTGATGTCGCCAACATCAATTTCTCCAGGTTAATACCTGCAACCACGAATGACATTTCACACGAAAATTTGTTTGATGTTGACGACGGTACCGATCGAAATCAGGCGGAAAGCAGACAAGATGTTATGAACAGATTGAAGAGCTTCGAAGAGCTTGTCGAGCCCCTTTACTTGAATATGTTTCGCTCGACGAGTGATCAGTGGTCTGGACCAGTTGAATACACAGCACTTTTCGTCATTTGGAAGAAATTATATACTCACGCATCGTCGTTCGTAACGGCCGAAGGCCAGGAGAGTACAATTATTATTGATATTGAGACATCCGATGACGTCATATTTCCAAGCAAGCATTCGTTGATCAATCGAAATTCGGAATTATTCATCGTTGGAGAGAATGGTGAACTTCTCAAGTCCGATGGTAAGATAACTCAAAAAGAAAAGGCTTCCGTTATAATTATATTTCCCGCAGGAGCTGATTGCATTGCCGTCGAAGGTGACGATATTGAAATTGAGGAGATCGAAGAGAACGTTACTGAGATCGACCATTGTATTGACACTGTGACTGAAGGGATCGTTTCAATCGACGAAAAATGTGTCGACACTGGTAAGATTTCTTAAGATTATGTGAGATGTCAGACGAGGCAATAACGTGGTGTATCTTTCAACTCAAAAGCAATCGAAAGTGATTCGACTTCTGATCATTTGGAGAAAATGAGAATGGACATTGACTACTCAGGCATCGAAAAGCAGCCACAAACACTGCATCATATTCAACCGCAAACGGCAATTTCAGGCATGAAATTGTTGGACGAAGACTCATTCAGAAAATCGTTTTTAATTCCAAAGATGAATGCGAGCAAAACGAAGAAAAAAAAACTCAAACAAAGACAATCAACGGTCATCACGAGTGAAGCATGGAAACGCAGCGAGCACGAAAAATTGGAGGAAAAGCAACGATTGGAGGCTGCAAAAGAAGCGCGAAAAGTCCAAAGAGAAGAGAAAAAGATGCTGAAAGCTCAATTGAAAGTCGAAAAGAAGATGGAAGTGGAGAGAAAGAAGATTGTAAAGGCTGAGAAGGATGCTGAGAAGGAAGCGCTGAAGAAGAAGAAGAAAGTTTGTAAGAAGAATGGAAGCAAGTAGTGTGGATTCGGAACAGCTAATTGTCTCCAAGTTAGTTTTATTGCAAGTAATGGACTGAACTATTGTAACTGAATTATGCTCGACTATTGTAAAAATTTGAATTTTTTAATTTAACTGAACGGACTGAGTCCGAATATTGTAAGCTTCTTATGGAAATGAAATAAATAATCTCGTCCTGAGTTTGAACTTAAATACGTATTGTGGTGTTGATTAACAGGCGAAGTAATAGATTACATATTCACAGCGACAGGGAAGAGCTCCAAGGTAACTAAAAATGATCATCTAAAGTCGAAGTTCTAGATGAATTTCATGGTAAGATCCTTCAAATGCTACAAAATCTACATGAATTTAACCACGGAACCGGTTCTGGGTTCTGGTAAATCGAGCCGAAATTTTGTTGGAAAAATTAAACTTCAGTTGTGTTTTGTTCAACACAATTTTCGTTCGGAGTTTGGAACAGCAACGTTCGGGACAGGAGAACATTTTTCAGACTTCGTCCGATAATAGATCCAATGACCATATGAAGTTAATTTTGTTTATTATCCTGTTAGTCTTTTACTGTTACTTAATAAAAGGAATGTATGACATTCTAAACAAATTTTGTGATTTGCTAACATATATTTTCGTTGAAATATCCCTTGGCTTAGTTAGAAAAAACGAAATCAAAGTACGAAATGTCTAAAACGTTCCAGTATAGGCGCGCTCGCGTTACGATCAGAATTATTTTCTTCTTCTTCTGTCGTTCTATTGTTCCTTTGACATTTTGCCACAAGTTCGAATGTGGTGTGCGAAAAGTAATGGCAGGGTTGCTATATTCGATTTTTTCCATTTATGTCACTGACATCTTCAGTCAGAGAAATGATACCTAGATGGCGTCGCGTTGCACGCCAGACAGAGAGATGCTAATATGACGACCGGGACGTCGTCTCGACAGATACAGGGGATACAGGTAACATGTCGGACATTACTGAAAAAAATTGAGTGCTCTACTGCCAGCCAAAACCAATCTAATTCCACATTTTAAATAAATTATTTTCAACATCACTAATTTTGACTAAGTAAATTGCTAACATGATCCGTGTAGCATCACAATGAACGTGAAATAATTTATATGTGAATCAGATTCATTATTAGTGCACCAATTCTTGTTTGAAAAATCAAGGCTATGTACTGGTGCACCAGAAGAACTTTGAAGGTGGCAGACCACCTCGTTACGGGCCTGTGGTCGCCTAATTATTTTTATCTGTTTGAAGACTTTTTAAATGACATGCAATTAAACTGTTAGCTAATTAAGTACGGAATGAAAACAAAAAAAAACAACTGAGAAATGATTGATGAAATTTTGCTGTTTTGTGCCTAAATGGAAATTATGCGCCCACCTCCCTTGAGCAAGAACTACGGAATTCAAGAAGTTTTGGAATGGGTTCACTTTACCTTTCGGACTTTTGAAGTTTTTTCGATGGTGGAATAACAGTTTAATGAGAGAAAGAAATATCACAGAAACAGTGACAAACATTCACAATCAAATTCCACTTCTTACAAAAGAGATGATACCAGACAAAAACCTCTTGAAAGAGGATAAAGTGACGCAAGTTCTTAACGGAACACCTGAATTCAATGAATTTCTCAAGTTAAACAAATCACGGTGAGGTGAGGCTTAACCAATTTAAACGAAAAGTGGTTGCATATTACGTTTCTCTGCTGATTGTTTTTCTGGGATACCCTAGCAAACAGAATCAAAAAATCTCAAACATTTTTATCGAGCCCATTTTGAAAAAAAGAGACTTTCAAGACTGGGGCAGTATGTCTGGTCTACTTGCTGTGATCGGCTGTGATCGAAAATTTAACCATCCACAAAGATGAGCCCAAAGATGCCAAAAAGCGACTTTAGTCATTTGCAAAAATCAATATTCGAAAATGGCCGAGTAGCCGGACTTTGCCAGAATTTCAAGCCCACCAAAGCTATGATTTGCGTTTTTTCTCAGCTGTAGCAACGCTTTTTACTTCTTTGAGGTCTAATCTATCATATAGGAGTTTGAAGAATTGGAAAAATTCGCTGGTCGGGCTTTCGTATGGCATCAAGTTTCGCCGATGTCCGAATTTCAAGAATTATGAATGTGTAAAAATGATCGCGCTTTAGGATAAAATGAGTTGCAAACTTCTATTGTGATATCTCGTTTTAAAGGTATTTTGATAGCGGATGTAAGGAAAGAAAAACTTCCGAAAGCAAAGTCTCATTGTTTGTTATCTGTTTGACATGAAGACTTTTCAAATTATTTGGAATTCGGTTCACATGACAAATTACATAACTAGTAAGCAAATCGTATTTCCGTTCCCTTCAGCTGTTCATCAGTCCACTCGTCCATTATTTTACAGATTTCCGGTGTCATTTCTGGATTGCCACCAACTTGACCGCGACGTATAAAGCTGAACTTGCTACCACTCCTCTCAATTGAAGCCTTCTGATTAATGGACGTATTATCTTTGAAATTATCAATGCTCAAGTGTTCCATTAAGCCCGGAAGGTCGGTCTCACGTATAGAATGCCCAAGGAATTTTGCTAATGTTTTTAGATTATTTTCCAAATCGTTCACCAGATCTTCGTAAAACAGAAACAGAATGTTACTGTCATTGCGGCGGTTCCAAGCGTCTTTTATATGTTCCAAGTGTGGGCCGCATATAACTAAAAAAAATTTGAGTATGGTTTTCATCTGCCACACGAATGTTTGTATCATCTATAGCTTGAGATGGATCGCGACAGATTTTTCTCTAAATTGTTTGAACCTAATAATCAACATTTTAAAATGTTACAAACCATTCACGTAGAATGTAGAATGCTACTAGACATGTGTGGCGCTGCGGAACCTTGAAAAAGCTCGAATCCATAGGACTTCTCTTAGAGCAGACTTCACGGAACCCTTCCGTATACATCCGTGATTCGAATCATTCAACACGGAATGCTGATGAACGATTTATGGACATTCCCACCACCTTCCACTTCAGCGATGCGATCACCTTATTGTATGAACTCACCTAAGTTATCCATGTAAAATTGTAAGAGTTCTCGGAATGTGCCCGTGTACCCGAAAGCAGGATGAGTGGCAAAATGATGTAATGACACTGCGACATCCTTTGGATTCCTTGCGACATAAACAATTTTACAGCCTTTAGATAGGACATCGTGTGGCATCAATTTTATCGGAAGATGAGTTTTAATGAATCGTGGCGATGCTGTTTCAGATAAAACATCGTCTGCCGCATATTCATCCGTCATCAGTGGCTTATATCTTCAAATTAAATTTGTGAACGAAATGTTCAAATAATTTAATCAGTAAAAAAACCCTCAAAGGGTGAATGTGACACAAGTCCTTGTGCATTACTTCCAAAAGAACTGATATCGTTTTGGGTGACGCATTCTGCGCATGAACGCAGTAATTTCTAT
>JANTFA010200742.1:0-17423 GCA_026413405.1 Phytosciara flavipes
CTACGCGAAGTAACGCCATATTTTCGCAAGGCAAGCATTATATCCGAAGTGGGATGGGAATTACAAAGAGCATTTCTATGTCCCCTTGGGCCTGGCTCCACGTCATCACCACCGGCACCACGCAGTCCACCGAGAGCCGACACCAGATACATACCGTTGCAATTGACACATTTAGCGCGAAATTTAAAGTACCAAGATCCAGGTGAGGTTTGTGTTTTGCATACGGCGAAGTATATTCATTTTTTTTTTCATTTTTAAATTATTGTGTTTTATCATCTTTTACCGAGACTGTATTCGTTAAGCTGTAATTATAGCTTTTACTCCATACGTTTTTTAAGGGATCGCTGAATACAGAGATGTTTCATGCTTTATTATGAACATCGTAACCCAGTGAAATGATTAAAAAAACCTTAAATAAGTGTGAGCGTGTATACGAAGTGTGAAATGTTGGTCACTACATTTTTGTTATTCACGTGTCATTCTGATGACATGACTTTTTTACCTGCGTAACATCATCTTTGTTGATGTTGACACCCACTGGGAGTTATTAACGCTCAATGTGCGTCACATATGGATCTATAAAATTGTAGTAAAAACACCGTAAAGGCGGCAATACAACCCGAGTAAAGTTAATAACACCCACAAAACGTTAATAAAACATAAAAAAGACTGGAAGTACCACATATACTCAGATTGACTAAAATTTCTTAAATCAATTCAAGGCAGCTTTCTAGCAACCATCGCATCAGGGGTTCGAATCCTGGCAATGCATTTATTTGAAACTTTGCTAAGGTCGATACGTTGTTTTGACTTAACACTGAATTTTAATCGCTATCCCATGTGGAAAGCGTTTATTACATGCACATGTAACGACATCTTTCCCGATGGGACAGAGATTAAAAGCGTTGGACAGCGTCGGATGTTGGAAGTAATTCATTAATTTGGGAACATTTATGAGACTCGCGAACTCACTTGTGTGTTTTAAGCAATCCGCTTTGGAAAATGTTATTTTCGCTCGTGTAGTTACATACCTCGCTCGGATGTGCAAACTCTACACTTGTCAAAATAATAGTTTCCTAAGCTTGTTGCTTGAATACGCACTCGTGAAATTAACTCGTATTGCTCATGCAATGAATTTACCTCCACCGCAATCAACGTAATCTACACAATGCAATGGGATGAAAAGAAACGATTTTGATAAAATCAGGTAGTCAATGTTGAACGATTCAGCAATACGTTCGGTATAATTGTGAGCCCCTGTAGCCGAATGGCTACAGTCGTCGCTTCATGATCAGAATGCTCTTGGTGTCGGACGTTCGAAACCTGATCTTGGCGAGATTTTTGTGTATAAAACCCGGACGGTTAACTTCCAAGAAACGTTTTCACACTAGTGCGCAAAAAAATTTTCTCGAACAAAGAACCTATCGAAAAGGTATCAGTGAAAAAAGAACCTTTATTCATATGCGAGCTTATATGACATCAAACTGCATGGATAGGTGACGATTATGGCCGGAATTGCAAAAAAATACTTTTGAGACGGCAAGCATATAACTAATTTGTTACCAAATCTACTACTTCATTCGTTTTTAACTTGAAGTTCGTTGTGTAAGATCAACTTCAAAGCTCATTTATTTTGTTCATCGTCGCGATACGACATGACTGTCTGTGAAAACTTGAGACTGTAGCTCTCAGGGTTCATATACTCGAATTGTTTACGTGTCACGTATCACATTTTTCAACGTAATACAACAAACCTAGCAGCTTAATCAATGTCCCCCCATTGATTTTTCACTGATTATGGTTGCTATTAATCCAATCATTACCATCACAACGAAATACTATGTTGGCTCTGCATGTGACGTACAGCATCAATACACAGTATTAAATCTATTTCGGCTTATCGATGCGACAGTAATGCAATTGTGGGATTTGCGTTAATTACAGGTTATGAAATTTTGTGTAGCAATCGAACTAACGAACAATTGAGCAAATTCATATTATTCATTAGAAACGGAACATATTTCGTATGCATTGTTATTAATTAATCGCCGGGCACTAATCTTGCATAAGTAGATTATTGACATATGCAATGTGCAACTGAATAGTAGCCAGAGAGACAGATTTTGAAATGGAATTTCTATTTCTGGATTGGTCTTTTTGTTAAATGTAATTGAACTTTTTGCTTTCCGTAAACGATTTCTGTCAAATGGGTCAAAATGATAGATTCACAAATTAGCCTTGATCTAATCAAAAATTTGTCAACGTCTTAGCTCGTAGAAAACTATGTTGTGTACTAAAACGAACAATTTCCAGTTGAGAAGCGAAAAGAATTCTATGTGCTGTAGTTCGCAAAAGTACCGTCCTCGAGCGTTAATACTCATTTAATGAAATTGTAAAATTGCTAAAGTTGTTCGTTTACCAGCTGGTCGTCAGCTGACCCACCAACACATACTTTTTGCATAGTAAACGAAATCAATGGTTTGCCAACTGGAAAACGAACAATCGACACAAGCTTGTTATTGGGTGACAGTACATAAAATCTTGCTGCTAACTTGTGCCTAAACTTAAATTTTGCGCAATAGATGTGAAAATTGTAAACCCGAGGCGAAGCCGATGTTGACAACACATCCATTTAGGCACAAGTTAGCAAAATAGCTATTATTGTACGCTACAAAACACGAGCAAGGTACAAAGGTGAGCTTGATCAGATTAGCGGGGAAAAGACGATGCGTAATGATTCTCTTTCCTGCATCGTCTTCCATTTCTTTAGAACCGTACGAATTACAAGGGACTTATGTTTTCACTCTTACGTTGGTAACACGTCGAATTCGAATCTCTGAGTGAGAGCGTTTATTCTGTGGTCACCCCCAAATGCCAAATCACCAATAAAAAATTTCCGTTTTTCGGTCTCTCGGTCCGTCATTACGATGTAAAACGAAACCAATCTTAACGGTACTTCTTTCCCTCGACTTCTATTCACAAATGCTATTTTAAGTTTGAAGAACAGGTAGAATAGGTGAACGGGTAGCTCAATCAGTATAGAGCGTCTGACTCACAGCCTGTGGTTCACGGGTTCGACTACCGGCACAGACATTGTCCACACGGCTTTTTATAATCATGAGGATGATTAGTCTTGGGCTGTAAAGCTTCATGCTCGTTGAGTTCTAACGACCGCAAGTTTTCAAAATATTAAACACTAGCATTGACACTCGTCCGGGATACGTTGACAAAAGGAGTTTTTCGACGATTTTTTGTAAGAAATGCTATCGTAAAAGTGAATAAATGAAAAATAGACATGTAGCGTAGTGACATGCAGTGAGCTTGGGTTTTATATATAAGATAATATAAAAAGTAATATCTCATGGATAGTCCCTTTGACAGAAAAAGATTAACAATTGACAATGACTAACTCCATCTATCGGGAACAAAAAGAATCACTACATTCGAAATAAGCGGGAACATTTGAATATTACCAGCTCTTCAATGGGCCCAACGATGGCCTCCGCACGAATCTTACTTCGGTAAGATGGCTGGACTTAATATTTGAAAAAAAGTTCGAAGGTGTGCCAAATCGGTTGAACTGATCCAGGTATTGAATACAGACTTCAATCTAGGAAAATAAAGTTTTTCAAATCAGAAGTTAGAGCCCATAGAGTGAGCCTAAGTTGAGCTACTCGGCCGTATAGTGAAGGTAGAGTTTTTGTCGATATGTTGAGTAAATTTCATCCGATTTTCGTAAACTTTTTTTTTGTTTGAAAGGTAGTGATGGAACTGTTTTCGGTGGCATAAGAAAATGGTCGCCAAACGTCATTTTGGAACTTTTGTGTTTTCTGGTCACATGTCAAGTAAATTCAATTTGACTTTGATGATTCTTTTCCAGAGTTTAATTTTGAACTATCGAAGGGATGAGCATAAATGGAATGATTTAAAGATGCAATGTTGCCGAACAGTTTAAAGATGTATGTCGCAGTCGTACAGTACTCGTATGGGTCCCCATTATGTTTTTGGTGTTCTCTCCCCATATGTAACAATCTGTTTATACTTAATGTCCGGCCTCGGTCAGCGTAGCAGCACAAATCATCAAATATTTCTTTAATAAATATTTTACGACATCCTCTTTACATCAATAAAAAAATCTCGAATTTCAAATGCTTTTCCTTTTTATTCAGCACTGAAACGACGACGACACTTAACACTCAAATTCATAAATATTTGTTTTCGGTCTCTTGTATTATATTATACGCCCAGCCCCAACGTGTGTCTATGAAATGTGTATGGGGTTTGTGTGTGTGTGTGTGTGTGTATATCATGCTGAGACATTTAATTTAAAATTCTTTGTGATATATACACATCTCTAAATGTTTATATGGTACGAATTCCTCGTTAACAGTTCCGCAAAACGACCGAGAGTGTTTGGTTCGAAGAAAATGTGCTGTTCTGTTTGGGAAATGCAATCATCTTTATAATGGAAAGCAATATTTTTGCAGAGCATATTTTCTGTGATAGAAGTTAGAGGAAATGACATTAAACTGACACGTGACACGCCAAGCAAGAAAAAAATAATCGAAATTTTTTTTTACTTCAAGATCTGAAAAAATCTGAATTGATTTTCTTTTCGATTGTTTGCAAGTGCCATGCATAAATTGGTTTGAGATGATGGATAGGAATTTTATCGTTTTCAAAGAGAACATGAAAGAGTGATTTTCGATTATACAATACAGTTACTTTTAGTACATGCAGTCAAAAGTGTAAAAACGTTTAATGTGCTGCAACAAAACATCTCTATTGTTTCGAGAGTGGCGATGAAAAGCGGAAGTAGATGAAGCCATTCTACTTCCGCTTTTTATCGTCAACTGGCATGTACAAGGATATGCATTTTTAGACCTGCACGAAGTACGAGGGTTTTATGCATTCACTCTTACGTTTGTTGTACGTCCACTTCGTATCCCTGAGTATGGACAAATCGTGTGTGGTCACCACTAGATGCCGAATCTGCAATTAAAGAAAGGTATATGTCCTTCAGTCTGTCCGTGAACAGGATAACTTGAATAAAACGAAATCAATATTGATGGGACTTTTCCCTCGATTTATTTTCACAAATGCCAGTGAAAATTTGAAGATGAGCAAAATCGATCGAGCCAATCCAGAGATGTGGTGGCATTAGATTTGGGGCCATTCACAAATTACACACGCTCAAAGTAACGAAATTCAGACACCCAGTCCCTTTTGCACTCCCAAATATATGGAGCAAATTTCAAAATTGTACATTTCGTCATAAGTGATGAAAAGACGAATTTTTCGGTACTGGTCGTAAGCTTGTCCTAACGAGGCGGTCGCAAATATTAGTCCAGAAAAATTTGACTTTTCGATCGTAGAATGCGTTTCGAAAACCATCGAAATATGATCCTCAGGCGCGAAAATGTATGAGTTCGACGTGTTACAAATGTAAGAGTGGATGCATAAGACCCTAGTACTTCGTAAAGGCAATCTTGAGAAAATTTCATCGGATTTCCGTGAACGTTTCTTTGTTCGATGGATAACGAAAACCGTGAAGGGGTAAAATGGTTCTCACTTCTCAGTGACCCAAGAAAATGGCGGCAGGCCATCTTGGATTTTAGTGTTTTTGCACCTAGTGTCACCTAGTGTTGCCCAGTGTTACAGAGCACTTTTGAGATGCATGCTTTCTAAAGATTAATGCTCGGAACAGGTCCAATTCAGGTCATACATCAACAACTCACCCTTCTGGTAGAATACTCAGTTGGAGATCGGTAAGTGGTATGATTTAAAGAGGAAGGTTCCCGCTTTCGATTACACATGTTGGTACAACAGTAGGGAATGTCTATCAGGTTGAATCTCCAAACATGTCAGCTTCAGGTTCAAACTGAACTCAATTCAGGTCTGAACCTGAAACTGACCTGTTTAAAGATTTCACGAAAAATACGTTTACTACTGTTGCACCAACATGTGTAATCGAAAGCGGAAACCTTCCTCTTTAAATCATACCACTTAGCGATCTCCAACTGAGTATTCTACCAGACGGGCGATTTGGTGATGTGCGACCTGAATTGGACCTGTTCCGAGCATTACGGAAAGATACCTAGCTGTAAGCCCTGCATTGCATAGCTCGTACGGGTCCTCCTTATGTTTCATTATGTATTATGTCGAAGGTGTACTCATGTATAATGTTGCACCGGACAATTTGCGTCTGGCATGTTATATTCCATTCCAACCTTCATATTACTTAATTTGCTCAATATTATGAATCTATGACAACGATCTGTGCTGTAACGTAACCACCTCGTTCAATCTTAAATATATGAATTTATGAAACGAACAAAATTTTTTTTCAAATAGAAATTGCATGTAATCGTATGCAATTTTCTAAAATGTTACACGAAATAAGTGAGACGAAAGTGTTGCACCACTGCTGACGGTACAAATGTTGTATATCTAGTACCTAGAAAACCGTAAACTGTATGTAGTAGAACACCACCACCGTACATCAGTTTTATATCGTTTGCATGCATATTTTATGAACGGATTTTAAGTGAAGTTTGAATTGCATGTTAAGAAATAGCATTTATTATACACTCACGTACGACTCCACCACTGAAAAAGATCTACCTATCCATATCTATGCAATGCATATAAATGTAATGCCACCGGTTAAAGTAGTATATGCACGTTGAACATATCTTCCGCTTTTTAAAGTTTTCCATCATTTTTTGTGTGTGTTTTAATGCTGAAAATGGTCTGTGCTCGTTTCAAAAATCTCATTTCAATTTATATTCAAATGAAATGCATATCAAGAAGAATAAATGAATATGAAATGAATGGCCAACTTAAAAATCAAATCGCTTTCACTCTAGAAAGCAATTATTAATAATAATTTTTTCATTTCGATTGATGGCACTACACACAATGCCCCTTGTTCGATGGGGTGTAATTACAGAAATTAATTAATTTGGAAAAAGAGAGGAAGAAAAAGAAGGGTTTATAAACGGTTGAAGCATACCGGTATGGCCGTCATTAAAAGTACAATTGAAAAATGAGGAGACATTAATATTGAACGAACGAAATCATTTACCATCAACTTAGTGCGATGTATTTTTCCAATTACGTCTACCATTACTGCCCCTTTCGATGACATTTTTTTGTAGCTCAAGAAAATCGAAAACTATTTTTGGCCAGAGAGAATTCATACTCGATAAAACAACTCGTGTCCTTCGAATCTGTAACAATCAAATCAGTTACTTCTCTGACAGGTTAACCTGTCCGAGACGACAAACATATCAACAGTATTTTTATAGCTGGTCTATTACTTCTTTTGCCTTTACCTAATATCACACCAGTATGTAGAAATTATTGCTTATCTTCCTCGTTACTGTCTATAGCAGATGGTGGTTGGGTAACTTATAAAATGTTTCTGAACTTCAGTTTTGTTCATAAGGGGGACCCGCACGAGTAGAGCATAGCTATTCCATAGAACTGCTCTGATCTTTAAATCATTTTATTTAAACTTATCCCATATTAAAATTGCTTACAGCCATTTCGAAATACAGGCAAAAAATACTCAAATTCAAGATGGCGGCTGACGGTCATTTTCTTACGTCACCGAAAACAGTATTAGCATTTCACGGTCGTCTTTATCTTTTGAACAAAAAAAAAACATTATGAAAATCGAATGAAATTTACTCGAAATACTCTACTTTTTTACTGTACGGCCAAGAAGCTCAAATCAGGCCTACTCTATGGGCTCCAACTTCCGAGCCCAAGATCCGATTTTGACAAACTTTTTTTTCCTGGATTGGCGTAATCATTTGCCTTTCATTTGCACTATCTATGAACTCTGCGAGCAATACCGCCGGTAATAAATGCGAGAAACCTCAACTGGACCTCGAAAACAGCACTATTTCGACAATAACTTTGGATCGGCCCGACTGATTTTGCTCATCTTCGAACTTAGTCTGGCTTTTTCGATAACAAATCGATGAAAAGTCGCATCAAGATTGGTTTCGTTTTACTCAAGTTATCGTGATGACAGACCGACAGACAGACGGACTTTTTTTTAAAAGCTGATTTTGCATCAATGGGTGACCTCAGAAGGTTTGGCCTTACTCCGGGGTTCGAAATCGACGTGTTACAAACGTTAGAGTAAAGGCAAGCGTACTTCGTACGGGTCTAAAAATTTTAACAGGTTGCGCAGCGCTTTCTCTTGAAACAACGATCTGTTTTCTGTGCTAATCATTTTGTCCTACTGGACTTTTGTTGAGGAAAAATATTTAGTAAATGTGAGAGATGCGACGGTCACATCGAGATTGTTTTCTATAATTTGCGATTGCTATATTGAACGTCAAACTTGTTAAAATCGAGCATTGTTGTGGCCCTTTCAAATGTTATCCGTTTGCTGTTTGTAAAAAGGTAAGCGCAAGCATTTGCACGAGCTGTTTTGTAAACCTTGAAACAAAAACTCCGACCTATCACACAGAACAATTTTCCACTTCTTGTCTGTTGTAGTAGGCATCAAACTTAATTAAGACTTCTGCCACAGGTTCTGATTTTTCTTCTTTTTTTTTATAATCACGAAAATGGACAACGCAGAAATCAAACTAACACCACAACAATATAGAAAGTACAACGGCCAATCAATTATGGCAGCCTTTAAATCCATGGGCAATAGAGCTACCCTTGACGACTTATCTGCGTGTATAGCTCGAACAATACAGCAACCAGAAGACTATGTTAGAAAAGAAGTAGAGAACGTTCTGAATCGAGGTGTAGACGAGGGGTTTTTGTTGAAACGTGATCATCTGTACGTACTGATTGGTAGCAGCGATTATCAAATTGACTTTCAAGTGAGCAACGAACCCAAAGTGTCCGAACCGGGAGAACTAGCTGAATTGAAAGAGCGCCAGAAACTGCGAAATGATTTGGAAATTTCACTGTTTAGAATGTCGACAGCAGAACTACGCAAATTACACCGTACTTACGTTCAAAGAAATAATTAAATTCCTCAGTCAATTTTACCACATGTCCTGTCGCTGTTTTAAATGTCAATATAATTTTTGAATGGCTTGTCTCTTGTAGTAGCAATTCCACATATCGAATAAATAAAATTGAACATCAAGCAAAAGAAGGATGAAAGAACGAATTGCAACAACTTGTTGACGGTGCCGAGAGAGAAAAGGGTGAGTGTACATCGCAATTGAAATGGAAAATTTCCAATTCCAATCTACCTTTGTGATTCTTTCGTTGCGAGATATTTGAATGTAGCGACACTGACATTATGAATCAAAAAGTCTGATATACTCCTAAAGCCTGTACTATCATCAAAGGAAATGAAATTTGTCGAGTTGTATATGTGACTGATGTAAAGAATTGTAGCTCGACTTTTGGAAGATTAATTCACAGAAGGAAGTTCAACAAAGATGGAAAGTGCCATTTATATTAAATAGGGAAATGGTCGAGGAAAAGGATGAAACGTTTGAAAGTCCACTTTTGAGCGGTATTTATTGTTTCGAGGAAGGTATTTTTCGTCATATTTTGTTACGTTAATCGTGACCAATTGAAATGTGACATACAGTCCGAAAGTGCCCTTGTGAGAGCTTTTAAGAGGGAACTCGTGAAGACTTCGAACAATTTCAATGGAATGTAGACTCAATCCATCACCTATCCTTTCGAGTTGGTGCTCCAACGAATCCCCGTTTCATCCTGCGAAACATGTGGAACAACTCGTTTCTTAAAATATTCGTGTTGGATCGCAGGTGTCTGAAAATAATGGTCTCCAGAAGCGTCACGAAAACAGTTCCTTGCTTCAACAAGATAAGAACAGGTAAATTCACATTGGGCTCGACTTTTAGCCTTGATAATACAAACATTGTGGACAGTTCAATGTTTTCAACAAGCTTCCTCATCAACCAGATTCTAAAAATTATCAGGAGAGAAACTTGAAATCAATTTACTGTTCAACAAAAATCGTGTGGTAAAATTCGCTTGTTTGTTGAAATGAAGCAATTCGAAAACTGAATTGAAACTTGAATAAAAAATTACTTTATGCCCATTTGTCTGACGGTGGATTCGAACCCCCGATCGTTGGAGCGGTGAGATTTCCATATTTTTATGAGATAAATTTGAATGAAGTCTGTCGAAAAAATCTAATTGGCGTGAAGTCAAATTTCGTAAACTTTACATGTACATGTGCGGAAACAATTTCAAATGGTTTGGAACTTCCTGCTACCTGTCTCCTCTGTCTCCCTTCAAAAATGTCATATTTTTTAGGTTGTTCACTTGTGGCTCCGCTTAAACGGACCGGATGGCCACCATTGATAGTCCACAATTTGTGTCTTATTAAGCCTCATAATCAAGCACAAAATGACTTTAATTGGATTCATTTTGTTGGAGCTATTGGTCAAAAGCTCTTTACGTGA
The DNA here is from genome assembly GCA_026413405.1 of Phytosciara flavipes. Taxonomy (NCBI): domain Eukaryota; kingdom Metazoa; phylum Arthropoda; class Insecta; order Diptera; family Sciaridae; genus Phytosciara; species Phytosciara flavipes. The sequence continues at coordinate 10,428 of JANTFA010200742.1, forward strand.
CCCCTGCGGTCCAGCAAGAGAGTTTCAAAAGTTGTTCCACCAAACGAGGATTCGTTTGAGCCCCGTACTCATTAGGATGAGTTTTCGTGAATTCACTCTTAAGTTTGAGAGTTTCCGGTAATTATTAGTCCGCAGTGTGCAAGCTCATTTAGTACGAAATTTTACAACAAAGGAAAAAAAACTCGAAATTAGGGCGAATTAAAAGGGTTCATATTATAGCCGAAATAAGATAGACTGCCGGTGTATCCTACGTACACATTCCAAACTTTTCGTATTAAAAATACATCAGACGTTATCCTATTTAATCATTTTAAATTACACACAAATTTTTACACCGTTAACGCCACCCTTTCTTTATTAAAGTCGTTAAAGTTGTTAACCGTACAGAAATTCTCATTAATCAAATTAGAATTACCATTTTTACAATACCACACACAGACACACAGAGAACAGCATATTCCATTCCATAGTAACAAAAAAATCTCTTCCCATTCATTCATCATGCAATTTATAAAAATTAAAAAATTCTTTGCTGCACCACAATAATAAAAACCGAAATGTATAACCCTGTTCCGCAAGAGTTATGCATATAAAGCCATCCGACCGAAGTTATAATCATATTTTTTAGCGGCATAATACAACAAGCCTAAACACATAGACCTCATAAATACTACTTAAGCTTCCGCGAGTACTTAGCTTTGTGTAAATTCATAAATTCTACTTAGTCTCTCTCACATATATAAAACGGAAAGATTTAGTTTAGTTTGGGAAGGGGGGATTTTGTATGTATATGCCATCGCGCGTTGTGTTTATGTGAAGATATTTTGAAAATCTAAAAAGTTTCTTTTTTCTAGTCGGGAAAAGTTAAAACACAAAACGAGACATCAGCAACACACCCGTCCGTCTTGGAATGTGTGCTTTAAGTGAAACGAATTTTAAATATCATTACGAGTTAACGATCGACAAACAATTTGGAATGCAGGAAGAGAATGTTGTTGTATCCATTGACCTAACGAGAAATTAAAGATCCTACATGGCTATAAAAGGGAACTACCCCATCAACGGTTATGTGCATAGTGAAATTCCGTTTTACAACTGTAATTGTGCACAAAGTGCATTCGACTAACTCTATATGGAAAACTACTCGCCGAACACAGACTATACCTTCTGCATCCTTCTGTACAATCTTCAAGCAATCCAACAATTGCATATAAAATGGAAAAATGGCAGTAAAAGGGAACGATGATGATGATGATGATGATTATGCTTACGAGATGACTTTGTGCATACAGCAAAATTTCCGTGTACTGTTCAGCTCCGCATGTTTGCCACACAATATCAAATTAAAGATTCGTCTCTTTCCCTGCTATGTGCAGAGAATGTAACATTTCATGTACATGGCAGAGTTTCGGAATGCTTGCAAAGAAATTGGGCTAATTTGGAATAATGTCGAAACTGCACTGCACATTTGACTTGTATCGTTATAGCGTCGAGATAAATCAAAAGCATAGAAACACTTGATTGTTACCATCAAATGATATTATCATTAGAATAAAATGAATTTTCATGGAAAATTTCCAACTTTTAAATACTAAATTGTGACTACGACAATACTTTTCTTGTGCACAGAGCGGGTATTGTGTGTTCCATGATGTGATGCTGCATGATATAATGCAATTATCGTTATGTTAACAGTTTTGAAGTATTCTGGAGCAGGAAAATTATTTTCACGTAGGCTAATATAAAACGTGATGCAGTTGGTCCTCAGCTTTAATAATTTATCGTCGTTTTTTTTGCGACTGTTGCAGAATGTTGATGCGGTAAATTAACAATGTTGTTTAGTGCACTTGTTTAAATTAACATTAATGCTAAATAGAACCGTGCATGCAGTCTGATTTGTCATCTTATTTTCCCATCATCAGGGCTAAGGAAAGTTTGCATAGTGCATTGCAATTCAAGAATCAGTAATCTACTACTTCACTCGGAGATTGTCTATCAATCATATTAACCACCATTCAGACGAAATACTTGCCACTCATTTTTTGGAATCTACTCAAGCATGATCGACTGTAAGCAATTTTGTCACCGGTTTCACTATTAAGCTAACACAGCTGAGATCATAAATGCACAACGGATTACGTCGACCGATTTACATTCAACAAACCCGTACGATTTGGCAATACTGAAGGCTCTACAGCACACGGAATCGAATGCTTGCTTGAATGCATTCCCTTCAAAACATATAGACACGTGGATGCGTAACAACTCACTCTGAATTTGCATAGCTCTTCGCTTCGGCTCAATCATCTGCTGCCGCGCTCATCCATACACTTGCGGAGCTGGTGTGAACCGAATTGGAAGACACGGTTTGGCATGTCAAAAAAGCGCTGTTTGTATCACGCTCCACGGAACCGTCCAGTATGTGTCGAAACGACGGGAAAAAACCAACGGTCTCACCCTCATTCCCTGGTCACATGGAAAGTGTTTGGTGTGCAATACGACATTTTTTGATATCTTCGCCGACATTCACAGTTTGGCCATATACACTGGAAGTGTTGCTCAATCGACTGCGAGACAGAAATACGATTTACATTTGCACAGCGAAATAGAGAACAAAACAACCACACCTTCTTCGCCTTCCCGGTTGAAACCATGGGAAATTGGTGCCCGCACTCGCCCCGGAGGCTCTATTGCTTGCAAACAAAATTGACTCGAAATCGATTGAATGTAGGACCATTGCGCGATATAGTTCCGATTTCAGAGGATATTTATGGCGATCTGACGAGTCAACGTTGCATTTATAGTGGGCTCTATTCCGTCAGCGTCCAAGCAGGACGAGATTTACTACTTGTTTCTATTGATTCAAGACTTTTTTTTTCAAATGAAAAACTTTTCCATGGAAGACTAAAAGACTTTGCTTCAAAGGAAAGGAGTGAACAGATTTTGTAGTACCGTTGCCGTACCTAAACATTGGAATTGTAACTCTCACAAGTTATTGTGGTTGAAAAACTCAATTCACCAACTGAATAGTAAAGCTGAAAATACGCAAGCAATTTTGCTGACGTGGCCAATTACGCTGCGATTTCTATTTTTGTCCGATTTTACCACAGGCTAAACAATAGAAAACGCAGCATACTTGTCGATGCCAGCCACGCAAAATTGCTCGACTGTGTTTTCAGCTTAATTCCAAAGAAATGGTGAGCTCATAAAAACCTATGATGCGGCAAAATTCCATGAAAAAGTTGACTTTATACCCCGGTACTTTGATTTCTACGAAAACGATTGTTATAAAAGAGCTGCCTGTAAGCAGACAGACACCCTGGACTGTTGCTGGTGAAAAATCTGTTCTTTAGTAACTACAATAAAATGAAATATTGAAGAGAGCGACAAGCTCAACACAAATTATTAAATTTGACACAATGCATGTTGGCGATACGGTTGCAATTTCTCGGAAAAAGCTATAAGTTAAGCCAATAACTTTCTGAACGGAACGGAACGACAACTTGTACCATTATCTAATATTTTTATTGAAACATAATGCTTTTCATGGTGGCTGTACGTACAATGCATGTAGCTGAACTATCCAATATCGTTGCTTTAAAATATTGTTATCGTGCATTAAAGCCAACTTACACGGGGCACAATATAGGGTCGATATTATTTTTCGTATAATAACAATACTTTCGACGTGTATATGACTTATAAAACGAAATGACACATTTTTATATCGTTGCTGTTTTTTTTTTGTAAGCGTAAATCCAAAATATATTGCTTCCTCATACAAGAGAATGCACTCCCATTTTTCGTATCTATCTTACAATATGTATCCCTAGATATTATTGTGAATAAAAGTTGCAATTTTGTATGCTCTCCAGGTTAGAGACTTACATTCAAGTGAAGCAATATGATAGAAATATGAAAAGAAAAGATATTGAAAGCTCATTTGACTATGGAGATAAATTGGATTTGCTTTTTTCTTACCAGGCGCGCCGGCGCGGAGGATAAACGAACAATTTTGCATTGTTGAGGTGGACAATTTGTTAACATAAGATGGAACAGGCATTCTTTACTCCAATGAATAAAGAAGGCAGCTGTTTCCATCTAGGTAAGATGGCTAGTGCTCATCAGTGCTCGAGAACGAGTGAGACAAGGAGAAGACTTTACGGTATGCTTTGATAGTGAGGAAATGATTAAGGCGATATCATCGCCCGTAGTCACTTCCAAGCTCGTGAAGACTACCTTAACCTCATAAGCTAAAGTAATCGGATATGCTTAGTCTGTGTTCCCGAATACACGGGAGAAAGCAGATGAGCTAGCTGACATTGGGGACAAGTTCTTATAGTGGTGACAGAGAGGCTGCCATGATTTAAAAGATGACTGGGAAAGGACCAATGGATAATGATATCTGTGATCCAAGATCACCCTTGGTGATCGTTGCGACCTGATCAATCTAAAACACTTGCTTGTTAAGACTAACAAAGTGGACAGATATGGTTTCAGACCACTGAAAATGTAAGTTACGGGTATTGGTAATATGAGCATACGTTTGAATGTTACCAATACTGGACTCTGATAGTTATTAATGCGATCATATACAAGTAAAAGCAAGTTCAAATAAAAGATCTTGCGTTTAAGAACCTTTTTATCTTAAAACGTCAAAAACCTGATAATACTGATCATGATGTTTGCCGTCTGCGACAAGTTGATAGAATTCACACCGTAAATAAGACCGCTTTAGAATTGAATTTCGAAAGAATCAATGAATGAACAAATTAATTGAAAAATATGAGAATATCGCAAAAATGACTCGTACAACCAACGCTGCGTTTTCGAAGATAATTCTGCGTTGCTTTTTAAATTTCGAGTGGACTTACGGCGTCAATGAGAACAAAGTTCGCACGCGTCACATCATGAAAACTTCGACTAACACGCGCCAAAAGCTATAAGTTGGTCACTTTGCAACGTCTAGAGATTGAAACAATACTTTTCTTAATAGTGACATTAGCTCTGCTTCTTATGCTATTCGACAACGAGAGAAAATTGATACTTATTATCGAAACGAAGGTAGAGCGTACTCTTCGCATTTTTGATTTCGTTTTATTCGTTTAATCATCGACATAACATTACCTAGATATGCAATGTCAAACAGCAGCTTGAATAAAATCTTTTAAATTCGTGGGTGTTCAGATTACCAACGACGCCGTTTCGGCCCAAAGTAGGCGCTAAATTTAAACTTATTGTGTTTGTACGAAATGTATGTCGTGTCGCGTTTCGTTTCAATTTTGTATACTTGTGTGCGTGATAAGGTAGCGCTGGACTGTTGACATTGCAACCCTCTGCGTTTAATGTACGCATGAAAAGTATGTAGATTTTCATCGAATGGAATAAAAATGTTTTTGCATTGTACACGAAATATCAAAACATGACATTGTATACGGCTGGTATGTCCATGGTTTCCTACAGTGTTTGCTCACAACCGCGAGAAAGTCTCAGAATTGAATAACGAAAAGAAAACTAGCAAAAAAATCTGCGATCAAAAGTAATGTAAACATTGGAAATACTTTCCACACTTCCTTCTTTTCGAGAAACATTGGAAATTATGTTTTTGTAGTAATATGCAAAGATTTTTCAAGTTACACTCACACCAAAGCGATCGTAAGCTGTATTTTTAGATGAAAAGAAAACCCCACCATAAATAAAAATTTTCAATCTCAAATATAAATCATTTTCTAATAAAAATCTCTTACATTTCTTTCAGAAAATCGTTCCATTGAATTGCACTCACCTGGTAAGTTTTTGTTTGATTCCGAAAAAGTTGTTTGCACAAAGAAAAATAAAATTTCTACATTTTTTGCGAAACACGGCTGTGATTATGCTGATATTGTAACACTCTTCCCGTTACTTCAATCAGCCAATACTACAGTCTAAATGGATATTTCGTCACCCTAATGACATAAATTTCATTTTCAGATGGCATTCATTCGTGTATATTAAGAGCCACTGATGCCCAAGAAGCGTTGGGCTGGTTCAATGCATTGCATTCGGTGATGGCACGTAATACACAACGAGCACTACAGGATGCCAACCGAGCATTGGCAACAATAATTGGTGAACTCAAATACATTGGTTGGTTAAGTCGAAAAGCCGGAAGTGAACAGGTTGGCAATTTAAAACTATTCATTCTGATCGAACTGATTGCAGGAGTGAATGTTTACAGTAAATTATAGAAACTTGAGCAATGAATGTAATTGAAAAGGAAAACATCGTCATATTGATGACACTGTTACAACAATTCATTATTGTAATGATCTAATAACGATTTCCCATTTTCCTTTTTTCAGAATGGACGTTCTAGTTCCGAAAGTTCAGATGATACGGATCGATGGCAGCCTGTATTTGTTGCTGTAACCGATAGAGAACTTAGGTGAGTAATTGTAAAATAAATGTTTTGTATATCAAATCAGGCACGCAACATCGACTTCGGTCTAGAAATTATTCAGTTTTACCTCACGAACGGTACGTCCGTTCGATGTGGATTTTTTTAAATTCCATAATGGTTTTGTTAATTGAATTTGGACGACTTTTTTCTGTTAATTAACCTTCCAGAAACGACAGACATATCGAGATTATATTCGTAAATTTTGTAACTTTGCTTGAAGTATCCCGTTTTGGTCGATTCTGGGTCTATTACTTCATTTGTTACAAACAAAATATTTTGTATATTAAGAGCCATCGATGCTTTTTCCTAGCACAACACCCAAAAAAGCGACCTGAAAACTGTCGAGTTATCTCATAGCTGGAAGCATTTAATGTAAAAACTTTATGAAGGAGAAATTAAATTTGGACCTTTGTGGTCGGTATTATGGTCTTACATTTTCGGAAAATGACTAAAACTTTAATAAAACATTGAATTTATAATATGCAAAATTTTTCATAAAACTGCTCACTTTTCTCAACACACATAGAACGTCACAACATGAGAGTACATTCAATCAA
>JANTFA010200853.1:0-17419 GCA_026413405.1 Phytosciara flavipes
CTCTTAGTTAGATTATTATGATATTCAAAACATGAAACATGTGTTCGACAATATCCTAATTTACCTTATGATTTAGTGTATCGACTTATCAAACAAAGTGTAGTGGCATATTATAGAATACAAAATGAACGAAACGAACCAAAAAAAAATTATTTTTCTTTCTCCACTAAAAATAGCACAACACTTATAAAAACCACTGACTTTACAAACTATACTTTTCCCTCTGCATTGATGTACAAGGGAGGAAAAAAGTTTTCGTTTCCGTGTTGTAATACACTCACACTCACACACAATATCAACTTACTAGAGGTTGTTCAAGTATAATATTCCGTGTGTTTAGTTTTTTGTTGTCACACAAAATGTATCAAAATTGCATAACATCATCAAAGTTCAATTTAATTCACTGGTGAGGTTGTTCCTTATTGGAGGGAGGATTTCTTTCCTTCCTCGTTCTACTGACGTTTTGTTTTATCACTACGTATAGGCATTGGGCAGCAGGCACACAGCAAAAGCACAATTTATGACGAAACTTTTAATTTTAATTATTTCTTAATTATGTGATTAAGCTCTCTACGAATATTGTGAAATGATTGCAATAAAATTTTGTATACCAAAGTAACGACGTGAATTGAATTTATATTTTGTAAATAAAAGCCGACGATCCCTAAAACACACACTCGTTTTTTGGTATATAATGTCAATGTGTGTTGCATGTAACGATATATATGATGACTGATGTTGCTATAACAACCTCGCTATACGGGTTCGTTGTTTTTGGTTAGTTTTTTTTTTTAGTTTAAGTTTTTTAGTTTAAGATTGAACTTCATTATCCTTTACTTGTTCAAACACACACACACACACACACACTGCAGCATTCTATTAAACCAAAAGCTCGAACTTAATATTATATTATGTGCACACAAAGCTGTATATTGTATTGCTTAGAATGAAAATTTTTTTGTTTGCACGCAATTTTTAGCTAGAACATGACAAAAATCATTTTCCAATTATTTTTTTTATGTTTCCACATCACAGGAAATTCCACAACATGTTCCGTTTTTTATGGGTGTTGTGTAAGGGAAAAACGGAAATATTTTTGTTCGGTTTGGCTCTTTTTGTGGCTTTTACAGTTTTCTTCAAATTTCACTTCCAAACCTCATCCCATATCAGGTTCATCAATTTTTTAAAACTGGGCGAAAAATCGAAAATGAAAAGAACAAAAACCCAAAAAACATAAAATCGCTAGTTGGTTGGGATGTCTAGTTAGTCCGGCGATTTTCTATTTTCCCATGGAGAATTTACTTCCAAAAAAACCACAACATCAATATCAACAAAACTCTGTTCACATATTTCACGCCGATAATTTTTTTTTGGTTTTCTTGTCTGTTTTCGTGTATTTTCACTATAGCTTCTTGCTGCGAACTAAAATTTTCGTAACTATAGTGTCTATTGTGGGAACGCTCGAATAGGGGAAAATTTTTGTTCGTTTGTATAATACTGATCAGAATGTTGACTTCGCACCGATGCATAGCAACACCAATACACAGACACACACAATAAGTTTTCTAAAGTTAACCTACTACGGACGGCCATACATCTGTTATCCTCTGTTAACTCTCCGCCTCATTCGGTCTAACTATAGCAGAATGTATAAGCAAATAATTGAAGTAAAAGATTTGACGGGGTTTGGAGATAATGCAGTCTGCTGATATCTTCGATACCGGAGAGGAATTGGACGAAAAAATTGGTTACCGGGAAATCGTACCTTCAAAGATGATGAGATTTTTTTATCTAAAAAAAACTGGAAGAGGTGAGTCTTTATCAGATCGGATTAAATTGAATTTCCCGGGGAGTTAAATTTTCCGTTCAGCTAAATTTTCCCGGTCAATGGAATTTCACGGTCATTTAAATTTCTCGGCCATTTAAATTTCTCGGTCAGTTAAGTCCTGGTCTACGACAAGTCATTCGCACGAGTGATCGTAAATACAAAGCCACTAAACGTAAAAATCTCGCCTGGGGTGCATTTCTCCTTTCAATATTCGATAATTTGTGCAGTTTCGAGAAACGATACTATCGTCGACAGCGAGGCTTTGTAAAATTTCACTCGCTTCGCTCGCCTTGTGTCTAATTCATAGCTGGAGACCGAGTTCATGTAAAGACTAGTCTAATTGGTAGCGTAACTTCTCGGGGTACCGACGTTTAAGAGATTGTGTTTGGTTTTTCAATACATTCGGAGTACAGTTGGATGTATCTAGGACAATCAAAAGTTAGTGGCGTTACACATTTCATCAAACAAATGCCATATATGACCCCTTTGAACACAGAGGAAAAAACTGCTGTTTCTCCTCGAAATATTGGGCTACCAACCTTACAGATGGCTCAAACGACCCGTCTTTTCCATACCTTTCGATACGAGAAAAAAAAGTTTAACGAGTTAGGTTTACATTCGGTGAAACTATTCAAAAATGTCACGAACTAGCTGTATTGTCCCATCTGTAAAATTTGTCTCTTAGAATGGTCTATTGATAGGCATATAGACTAAACAACATCTCAGGTTCTCCGTCCAGGAGAAGTCACATTAAAATCATGACAGAAAGTCATTACAAACACTAGGATATCATATTAAGGCCGCCGAGAAGTTGATTGTAAGTCGATTACAGGGAAGAAAACATTATTCCGATGCAGAAGATTTGAAATCAATATTTTTATCAAAGGAAGTAGTAGACCCGATGAATATAATTCTCGATATGCTTGCCGTCTGTGACGGGTTAAGTTTCGCGAAATGTTCGTGCTTTGCATGTATTCACAACACAAGAAGCACAACATAACTAAAGCTACCGTTGAATACTTGCACGTATATAGTGTTCATTTCTATAAGCTATACTACTTGTATCGTCAACACTAACATTGTTTACATGCGCAGCGCACAAATCATCTATACAATACACCCAGATGGTTATGTAGTGTTACCGGCATCACACAAACGGATGATTCGGAAAATTTACTATAATTTCTACAAACCGACCGAACCACCACTAACAAACACACGTACACACACACCCATTTCGATGTCTTGCAATCTGCATAGGAATATGTACGTATATAAGGAAAAGCTATTCATTTGGCAGCAGATAATTGTGAATCGTGTCTGTAATTTATTAATTCGATCGGGAAAAGTTCTTCTTTTGTGTGGTTTTTATGTAACAGTAAAATGCAACAAGCTTCTCGTCATTGATAAAGTTCGTAGAAAAAATAGAAAGAAAAGAAGTAAAAGATCGTATATAATTCATGGGACACATTAAATATGGATATGGTAATAGAAGGGAAGGGGAGCAATCACGTGCATTCAGAGTTGTAATCGAAAATTATAGTCTGTTTAGTTGAGGTATGGAAAGGTATTCGCATTCAGTATTAATGTAGTCAGATGAAATGTTGTTCCTCTGAGAATAGGTTATTGATTGATGAATTATTGAAATTCAATACAAAAGAGAAGTTTGGTAGTGCAATTCACAGCGAGATCATCTTTGAAAATGAAAATAAAGTGGCACAAATAGTAGAGTCTTCGATTCCGGAACTGACATAGCTATAAAACATGAGGAGGACCCGTTAGAGAAGTGTGTATCTCGGTGCACATAAAAGACATACATCTCAAAACTATTATGCAACACTGCATCTTTATGATATTCCACTTGGAATCATCCCTTGTTGATATTGCCCACAGCCGTACGAAGTGTTACTTGAGAATTCACCACTGAAAAAAGCATGAGTTTGATCTGCTCTAAAGTTATTTCCGAATTAATGACTAACGTAAAAGCTTTCACTTACAAATTTTACATTTTTTGGCAATCTAAGTCTACATAATCCGGAACATAGCACCGAGGCCATCTTCGTTGGGCCCATTGTGATCCACCCTTCTGCTTGGCTAAATTAAGTCTTTGATCTTTTGAGCAAAACAACGAATCAGTAAATAGTCTTTGATCCGAAGCCTGAGTCTTTAATTTTCCCAATAGTCGGGTATATCGACAGTTTTTCGAGTCCAAGAGAACAAAAAGTTGCTGCAAATATGTTCCCTAGTCAGAAAAGGTTTTTTTCAATTTTTGTTGTGTGGGACTTGCGTCACGGCACTTGCACTAACACCATGATAAAATTCTCCATATTTAATCGGTTTTGAAGGATACATTACGTTTATTTTGAAATTCCAATCGAACTGAGACGGTGAATTGAGTAGTTTCAAAAGGGTCCTTTTTCAGTCTGCTTGCTTCAGTGAATTTGACTCACAAGTATCAATCAGCAGAGGCATGTAAAAATACTTTTTTGTGAGATTTTACCTGGACATCTGTTATTAATTTGAATGACAGAAAGTAAATGAATATCGCTGGCTAATTCGGTCTTATATAGCCGAATGAATGCTCAAACAATTGAAGTACCAGATTTAAAATTTAAAAAATGCTCTGAACAGAGGAATTAATAGATTCGATAAAATTCTGTAGATATTTTTGCTGACTGTGATAGGCTAGACACGTAATAAAGTCGTTGTCACGTTTATGTTATGATGCAGTGAATAGTAACATACTCATTAAATGAACATTTCTCATTCAGGCGGACCAAAAGCGTCAACAACGTAACAACCACTTTTTCATGAAAAAGGGATAATTTTAATACTGCCACTTGCTATGTGTGGTAAAGGACAACACATCAGTCAACTATATTACCGCAACGCCGGGTACACAGAAAGTGTTTAACACAGCCCTCCTGCAGTTATGGAAGTTTTTATATTGTTATTGTTTTTGACGTTTACCTTTGTAGTAGCAGCTGGATTCGAACCACAAATGGACCGAATATGGGTGACGTCATAGTTTGTTGTGTACGGTTCCGTTCTGTGGTATTAGTACCTGAACTACCCACTTTATCAAGCTTGAGTGAGCCTAGAAGCGTTACTTTCGTGCTATGTATTGAAGAAAAATCCTATATACAATTCGATTCCTCCTGAGATCGAACACGGGTATTCTTGGTGAAAAGCCAGTACGTAGCCACTGAGCTAACCCGTTCTTAGAGCTTCCAGCACAGAACATAGAGCATAGAGCTTTAGTCTGGTTTACTGCATGCGAAAGTTGAATTTGTGAAATGAACTCATAAGAAATGAGCCGAATACATTCCCCATGTAATGAATCATTTTCCGACCTATGTTGCTTCGGTGTGGGTGATATAATTAGAGTTGCAGTGAACCTCACACACATCTTAACAATAGCTGCTAGGGAGCTCACGCTATTGCTACGTTTACAGATCTCTGCCTAAAAGAAGTATTGAAAATGAATGAAATGAAGAAGAATTAATTCAAGTTTTTCTTTGACCGAAGAACAAATTTGAATTTAGGTTGGCTCCACGTGGCTATTACTTCAGCTACTGAATCTTCAATTTTTCAAGCATGCACCCAGTTCAAATAAAATTACACTGGACAGAGACGTCATCGCTTATTTTCAACTCTACCATCTTCGCTGTCGAATTGTAAATCGATATGACTGGAAAAACGTTTTTTTTTTTCAAGTAAATCTCTCTCATGCACATCACATTCCATTGTCTGAGTTCGCCTTATTATGACAAATTGCACACATAGCCATTTTCGGTACGAAATTGCCCGTGTGTACATCTACCGAAATGTAGTGTTTCCTTCAAGTGGCACACATTTGATATTCCACAGGAGTTGTTCAATTTTCCTTCGTTACTGCATGGTACTTGTGCCCTGCTTGTATTATAAATGGTTCGTTGCCAGCTTGACGACACAGCGGAAAGGAAAATAAAATTACGCGTTTGTTTATCCACTGAATCTTTCATAGTTATTGATGTTACGTTAACATAAATAGTACGTGAACATAATCCAATTGTTCCAATTCGACGGAATAAAATGGAAATTGTAAACTCAAATCCATTTACCGTTAAATACAATTTCCATTAAATTTTTCAATTTTATTGGAATGAAAACCGGAACTGCGTAGCCATTATTCCGAAGTCATGTGGATTTATTATACATACGATTCTATGTAGGGGAAACGGCGGAAAATTGTATTCACATCACATAAAACACAACTATTCCATTTTGATGTTATTTTCCAACCGTAACGAATGACCGATAAATATCCGTTGCTCCTTTTCTCAATTAGAATTCTTCTTACTTTGTGCAAGTAGAGGGATTATCTTTTTATTGTTTCCACTGCTCTGCAGTACCCACAGAGTCAGTCTAGTCGGATGGAAATAATGCGATAAAATAATTATGTTGAAGATTCAATCTTAGGAAGTTAGATTGACTTTAAATATGCAGTTGGTGAGTAGTTTTCTGTAGTGGAATCTGTACAGTCTGTGTTCTATTGCATGCATATATGGCTTGGTAATAATTTCTCAAAATTTCATCTCGTCTATGTCTTCGTAACATTTACATATTTTATTGAATTATTGCTTTTTTAGAAGTCAGTGTATGCAAATTTATATCATCACATAGGTCGTTGCATATTTCGTTATGTTTAGACCCGTACGAAGTACGAGGGTCTCATGCCTTTACTCTTACGTTTGTCGATTCCGACTCCCGGAGTAAGGGCAAACCTTCTGGGGTCATCCCTAGATGCCAAATCAGCAATAAAAAAATTTCTGTCCGTCTGTCTGTCTGTAAACAGGATAACTTGAGTAAAACGAATCAATCTCGATGCGACGTTTTTTCCTCGATTTGTTATCAAAAAAGTGAGGTCAACTTCGAAGATGAGCGAAATCGGTCGAGCCAATCCAAAGTTGTGATCGAAATAGTGCTATTCCCGGGGTCTGGTCAAGGTTTATTACATATATTATCGGCGGTATCGCTCGCAGAACGTTCCTAGATGGTGCAAATGAAAGGTATTGACTACACAAATCCAGGGCTCGGAAGTTAGAGCCCATAAAGTGAGCCTAAGTTGAGCTACTCGGCCGTACAGTGAAGATAGAACTTTTTTTCTTTTTTTTTTCGATTTTCATCTTTTTTTTGTTTGAAAGGTAGTGACGAGCGTGAAGTAGTGGTAATTATTTCGATCACCTAACAATATGGCCGCCAGCCGCCATTTTGTATTTTAGGAGTTTTTTTTGTCTATATCTCAAGTAAATGTCACCTGGTTTTGATGATTTTTTTATAGAGTTCAATTTATAAATGTAGCAATTTCAACATATGATGAATTTAAATAAAATGATTCAAAGATCAGAGCAGTTCTATGGACTAACTATAAGGCGTGCTCTACTCGAACGGTCCCTCTTATGCTTCTCCTTGAAAATTCTTTAAATTTTAGAGAAACATTTTTCGTGCTTGGTTTCTATTTCGCCAAAAGAGAATATGTTCCAATTCTTTCATTTACATTTGTTTCTAACAAATTGCTTATAAATATCGAGAAGCTTCACTTTACATAGTCATCCTACAAAGCCAAATGAAGGAAACTTCACTTTGCTTATAGTTCGCTAATGTCACATGTCGTATTTCTGCATTCAATATTCATGTGAACTTGTGAACTACACCAATTAGCAGGGTTTTAGTTGGGTTTTCCTCTAAAGTACAATCGGTAACGTTTTCTAGGCGACTCAATGAATCTGTTTGGTGCAGAAACCGTAATTTCCGAATCGTTCGTTGATGAGATATGGTATTTCGATGCATTTCACCGTCAAGTAGCTAATGTTTCCGAACAAAAAAACTTTCTTTCGGTCCCAAAAACAATTTTCCGTCTTAATATCGGAGTTACCTACCCTTTCAACGTAATCTAATACTGCTATTTTGAGAAACTATGAAATATTTTCGAAATTCTTGATTTCTTTGTGTCCAAAACTTAAATAAAATCTCAAGAACTTCGAATTTCGAACTTTGAACAAAACATTATTCTAAATAACCTGTACCGTAGAGTGAGTGTTGTTTGGAGGTTATTTTAAGGAAAGACCTGTTCTACATACCACTAAAATTCACCTATCTTTTGACCCGTAAACAAGTACAAGTAAACCGCAAAAAAATTTTAAAATTCTACTACAAATCCCGTAGATCAGGGATCAAAAGCCCGTAGACAGGGATCAACATTTCGATATAAAACTGTCAAACTGCCGAGTTTTTCATGTTTTGCTTGGATTTTTTGTTGATGTAAAGTGTTGATGGAAAAATGAATTCGAATTATTTGACAAAACTTTGCCGTTTATGCTTGGGAACTGGTGCCGGTCTGGTAAATGTTTTTGAACCGTTCGAAGAATCAACAATTGCTTCTGTTTTGGCGACACATTTCCGGTTTCAAGTAAGACGATGGTATCATTTCTGAAGTTAAACCTGAGGTCACCTGTTCAATCCTACAGAATAATGAAGATGACGGTATGTCGGAGTGGGTGTGTGAAACATGTTGGACCCATACAAAGACATTTCACGTTTTCTACAAGATATTGGAGTTTCGTCATCAGAAACACTTAATTGTTGGAATAAAGCGTGAACGGACTGTCAGTTTTGAAGAAACGGGATTGCAGGCTGAATTCATTGAAGAAAAATATGAAGAAACGGAAATAACAGCGACGACCGAAGAACCGCAGACACTAAGCAAGGATAGCAGTTGTAATAAAGACAACAAGGACAGGACCGGCGATCAAAGTATTTTCTTGTTTGTGTTGACTGTGGTCGTACGCTTGACCCGATCTGTAATATTTTTCAGGTGAGTCTAAGCAAATCACTGACGATAAAGACCAACCTTCCCTTCATAAGCCGATAAAAAGGCAGCCAACTCGATCTGAAAAAAAGGAACAAGACGAAGAAATTCGTAAACATTTCCAAATGACATGCGAAATGTGCAGTGGCGTTGAATTCAACACATTGGGAACAATGAGAAAACATTATGATGAAGTGCACAGGACAGCGGGATATTTAACATGCTGTGGAAAAAAGTTTAGGTATCGCTACCTGATGGTAGAACATATCCGGTATCACCTTAATCCTGATGCCCATCGCTGCGAACTATGTGGCAAAAGTTTTAGCAGGAAAGATGCATTGGCATTGCACACAAAAAGTCACGAACCATTGGATTTGAAATGTGAATTTTGTTGCAAAGCTTTCGTATCAGCGAAAAATCTTGACTATCACGTTCAAAACACACATCCCACTCATGCCATCCCAACATTTCATTGCGATATTTGTGGTAAAAGGTAAGATTCTTTATGAACTGAAAAGAAAGAGAACGTTTCAATCGCAAGAGCTAAAGTTCTTCCTCTTGATGATTTCATTTCAGTTTTTACACGAAGAAGGCAGTGTACTGCCACATTAGAGAATGTCATGACCGCACAGGCAGTTACGTTCACGTTTGTGAACATTGTGATCGAAAATTCAAGCGTAAAGTCCATTTGAAACGTCATGAAAAGACACATTCAACCCCGAGAGTTCAATGCGACATTTGCGGTGTTTGGTGCGAATTAGAATCCGATCGAAAATTCTGGCTCAGTACAATGTTTAACAAAATTGAATGTCCCTTTAGGTGGAATAGTGGGCGAAGTTTTGGACAACATATAAGAAAGCACCGCAAAAATCTGGATGGCAAAGCTTTCAATTTTCCGATTTGTGAGGAGCAGGTGCAGAACGAACGATCGCTGAAAAATCATATTCGAGATGTTCATGTCGAAAAAGGGCATCGGTGAGTAGTCATCCGAAGCAACGAGTCTCTGAAAGTGAAATGTCAAGTTCACATTCGAATTGATTTTAGGTGTACATTTTGCGACAAGACATTCAAGAAACGTGTAAACTTGGAGGTAAATACCGACATTCGGTAACATTTAGAAACGGCATCGCATCGAAAATTTCTTATTCTTCTCATTTATCCTTCTTCTCTCACTTCCCCATGCACTCGTTAGGAGTCGATCATAAATGACGTCACGCTGTTAGGGGTAGGTGGTGGAGTTTGAAGGAAATGTGACAGTATATGCAAATTTTGGTCTAACTTTCGTGACGGAGGGAGAGGGGGGTCGAAAAGTTCATAAACGTGCCGTCATTTATGAACTGCCCCCTATGGAGAAATGAAAGATGTAGGAGAAATACGTACCTTTTGATGCGGTGCCGTTTCTAAATGTTACCGAGCCATTTCTATTAACTGTATAAATCCAATGCATTTTCTATAGGAACACATTGCATGTCACACTGGTGTAGATTTGTACAGTTGCACGTACTGTGATAAGACATTCAAAGCTAGTTCTAAGATGTATGTACATCGGAAGAAGGCGCACACAGCTGAGTGGACCAGAGACAAACATTGGAAATTGAAATTTGGTGAAATGAAAGCAACAGTTTGAAAGACTAACGCTGCGACACTGACACGTGCAATTATGGTGCGGCCGTTGCAAGTTAGTTCGATGCTTTAATCGTGGATGCTAAATAAAAATCTTTGAACTGAAATTGCACGGTGACTGAATTATTTCTAAACTTAATTCTTATGTTGGATGCTGCATTTTTCTCAATTTCAGTATATCTTTCCCGAATCTGCTATCTTTTCGCTTTTTATTACCGGTAAGTAAGTCAATCAAAAGCATAGCGGAGCATTCAAAATTGTTTCTACCTCTTTCTCAACCATACGAAGTTTCCGACTCCGATTTCACTATTCACAGCGAGCGATGTATTTCAATCACTTCGAATGCTAGACTACGCTAGTGGTTAAGGACAATAACACAACTAGCTGACACTCCATTAGCGTACAGTCCGACTCACTACACCAGCTACAATATATATTATATTATTCGTAAATGCATGGAAGATCTAACATTTATCTTAATGTCTGTGTCGTTAAAAATTTTGATATGATCATAATTCGATAGAAAGGGCTACCAAAGCTAGGCATGTGGGGTCGTACGGCACTCCGTCGCAGCGTCTGCTACGATTTTCTCTCGTTTGAATTTAATTCATTTAGTTGACCAGTCACGGTAGGTTTGAATCGGAATTAAGTAAATCCACGCAGTTTATTTGGTATATTGGCAGTGTAAGTTTCAAAATTTTGAAACCAAATTCCTTAACATCAGACTTCTGCCCCGATACATTTATGTGGGAATTTCGAAAGAACTGGCTCAGAAGCATCTCACTGCTCTGATTTGTAGAGTTTTCGATCCCCTTTCATTTTTACCACTACGCTGACCTTCTATCGTGCATAGACTAGTCCATTTCAGAGAGCGAGCGAAATTGCACAGATCCAAACCTACCTCGAATGTATTCAAAAAACAAATACAAATGCAAAATACCGATTAAACGTCAGTCCCCCGAGAGCATAAACGTCAGCCTCCCGACTCACTGAAATGAACTAGTCTATTGACTGTTTAAGGTGAGCGTTGCTAGTGAAACTTAACTGGTCTCGAAGGCAAAGAAACTGAACTGTAAACAAACAAAACTGATCCAATATGAATGAAAAATAGTAGACACAAAAATGATGCGTAAATGAAAATTTTGACAACTAACATTTCAATGATATTTGTTTACATTCTCTCTCTCACTTTGTTGTGCCTTCGAGACCAGTTATCCTCTCTCGGCTCCACTTAAACAGTCAATAGGCGGATTTCATGACTGACATTATGCTACTCTAGAGCCTTTCGACTGCCTACCGGCGGTAGGCCACCGCCCCCATCATGCAAAAATGGTCAAAAGTGACCCAAATTTGTAGCGACCGTCATGTTTTCTTGAGCCCCTTCCACAGTAACAGCGTGGCATCATTTATGAAAGCCCCTTATATTTCCGATGAAATAGCATTTTGAGGTGTTTCATTCAATGGAACACATCGATACTCATGCAGTTCTAGATACAGAACTCCCACAAACAGGGAATGTATATCAGAGGGTATCGCCGAATCAAAATTTTCCATCCCTCTAATATACATTCCCTGCTCACAAATACTTATTGTTATCGCAGCTGCAAACCGCCTCAGGCACGGTTTAGGCGTCTCGCAAAATTGAGTAGACTTTGGATCGTATTTTGTGTAAAAACTTTATTCCTTGTCCTTGCTTTTCCGTCATTGGCTGAAGTGTCATCCTATCGTATTCTGGGTTCTGATCGTCTTCTTTTGCTTACGTTTCCATTCACTCGTTTCAAATGTTCACGCACCTCACCATGCAGGCATACATATAAAAACTTGAACAAAATGGAAAATCAATTTTTTCATTATTTCTTCAAAACTTTTTATTGAGAAAAGTCTCGTATAAAACTCCTTAAAATCCTTATGTTTACAGGCAACTGATATAATGTGTGTGATACAATTAAATTATCGCTTAAATGATGATCAAAAAAATGAAAATAATTAGCTAATGACAGTGAAGTTTACATTATTTTTGGCCGACATTCACTAACGACCTCTTTCAAACAGTTAATTGTTTGACGAATAAATATTCAGACTTTTAATGCGGTATGCTCTTCCTATATCGTAACACTGAAGGAAGTATAATTAACGCGGCGATTATAACTTTCGCAAGTTAAGAGTTTTTGATTCAATAGAAACGGTTGAAAAGACAATAAATAGGTAGACTTCCATCGCGGTTGTATGGTAAAATTATGTTTCCAATAGGTAGGTAAACGTAAATTCGAAAGGTATATCAACTTCATTCAGATTTTTATTTTCGGCCCAACATTTAGATACAAATCTTTCTAAAAATACCACTCCAAAATCTCCTTATTCACGTTAGCTGTACACAATGGCACACAACAAGCGGAAATGAGCTTTCGTTTCAAAATATGACATCGGAATACATTTTTCATTCTTCAACTCATAGGCAATCAATCATCGATGACCTCATACGATGATGTGGCACATTGAATTTAAATGTTCACTGAATGGTTTCGTATTGGACAAGAAATATGTAATTTTTGGCAACATAATACAGAAGGAAATCACTGCATAAAATGACCGCTACCATTTCAGTATAATTCTAGAATAAAAAAATTCGTTCAATATCGATAATATTCCGACATGAATCTGAAGATTTGCCAAGAATTTCGTTGAGTTACACAAACTAAAACCCTTAAAGAAACGCTCGCTTTTTACAGCATTTAGTTTCAATGCCGAGCATTGCGTGACTTTTTCAAAACAAGATCCATCTAGCTTATTAACATTGAATTGAGTCAGTTCTAGGTCGTTCTTTACTAGAGAACTAATTAACCTGGTTTTTACTATTCAAGTTCAGATAGAAAAAATGCATTCTGAACCTGCTCTGAATCTGAACTTGTTTTGATCCGAACCTGACTCAATCAATTTGGACCTAATCTGAATTTACCTGAAACCTGAATATAGTGATCAGGTCATACCTGATCTGAAACCTGACAGGTTTTGCCTGAGAAAATTTCAGGTATACGTGAAACCTTACCTAACAGTTTTCAGAAATTCAGGTTCGGGTCGGGTCATGTTTGCTTTCATAAAGTTACCTGACCTCAATCTTCGAGTTGAGTCATTTTCAGGTTCAGGTCGAAACCTGATTACATCTGAGCTAGATCTGATAAATGTTGACCTAATCTTATTTGGCCTGATCTGACTTGACCTGTTTCATCAGTTATTATAGCAACGCAACTGACAATAAGGTATTTTGCGTACACAATCTTTGATAAAATCTAACAAGAAATATCCCAATGAATCAAATCATTTCTGGTTAAATTTGAAACAGATCTGGGCAGCTCAAATCCAGGTCAAGTCCACGTCCTTACACCAGCAAAACCTGAAAATTTACCTAAACAGTGTTTAGGCCGGACCCAACACATCAAATTGAATCAGAAAATGACCTGAACCCATCAGGTCGACCTAGAATCAATTCAATCGTTTATCTAGTGATAATACGATGAGATAATCAACATAGATGTCAATACAAACGACATTTTTCTGTCCCGATTCTTATCATTTTCCCTAGACTACTTATTTATATGCTGGTTGGCCTCCACTTGAACCGGTAAATTATTAATCAAAAATCGTTTCATTTACTAAACAACAAACACACCAATTCGAAATTCAATTAACTTATACTTGGTATGGACAAGAATAACACATGTTAAGTATACCATGGCGTATCTTCACCATGGCGTTCATGATACACACAATATAGAAATAAGAAATTGTAATAGAACGGATCCAAGTGTTAGGGGTTGAGATTAATATTATTATCGAAAAGGCTTCTTGTTAAAGGGGAGAGGGGTGCGTTTGATTCGAATTCAATATTGTAACTTTAATGAGTTTTGATTGTAATGCTGGAAAATATATGGCCGTTACTTATCGTAACATTAATGCGTTTTGATTTTTCGTTTTGGGCTTTTACTTTTTATGCATAAATAATCGAATGATATTACATGGTTGTGGTGTATGGTATAGGTGGAGAGAGATGTTATCGGCTTCACGAAGTGGTCGAGAAATTACTTGAATATTTTAATCTCTCTGTGGTTTTATATTGTACGAAGGTGTTTAGTAGCGAGACTTTCGTTTGAGTGACATATTGTTTCATAAAATATGGGTGACCTTTCGGATTAATTTTTGTTCCAGTGACCACACAATGTAAGTTTTGCGCTTAGAGACTGAAATTCGACGGATTTCGACACGCAAACTACAATCGAAATAGTTGTTTTTCTACCAAGATAGGTATGAAGTTAAATTCTCGCACTAGAGGTCGACTGTCGAGGCGAAGCCAAGGTCAACAAGACCGTGGTAGAAACAACGTTTTTTTGCAATCCGGGCCATAACTTCCTCGTTCCAATGCAAAACATCAACTAACTTTCTATCAAATATTCACATGAAAACAAAAAATCATTTGTATGTTCTAGATGACCGACCGCTTTATGCATACCATGCAATGTGATGTAAAGAGGCGATTCGAATAAAATTAAGTAGTCTATGCTTAGAGGCCATTCACAAATTACGCACTTTCAAAATTACGAATTTCAGATCCTCGTCCACCCTTGCACGCTCAAACGTATGGAGAAAAATTTCATGACTGTATGAAGCATACTCTTTTGCCAGACCTCCTTAGTCCCTTGGTACTATTACACTTCAACAATACGTTCTACATAAATGTGTGACTCTGTAGCAGAATGGCTATAGTCATTGGTTTATAATCAAAAAGATCTTGGTGTCGAGTGTTCAGAGCCTGGTCTTGGTAAGATTCTTATTTATAAACAATCGACGGTTTATTCGAAATAGTGACCCAACAGCGTGCGAGAAAAGCTTGATAGCATGCGATGAAAAAAGTTTTTTTCGCACTAGTTCGACAAAAACCTTTCTCGCACGCTAGCGAACGTATCATAACAAAGTGTGCTTTTATCGCACGCTTTTGCAGCGTGGATTGTTTCAATTGAATTTAGTAAAACACATTTTCTGATTCTATGAAACAAAAATTGAAAAAAATTTTTATTAATTTTTTCATCGAGTCAATGAAAAAACAAAATCAGTTTTCCTTTGAGGGGGGTAACAACCCTCGGGTGAAACCGATGCCATCGTTTTCCATTCATTTCTTTTTCTCTCTCTCAATATTTTTGTGAATTCATTTAAAATTACATTTTTAAATCGAAAAATACTATGAAATAATTATAATTAAGCAAAATTAAGATAGAAGGAGGAGATAAAACACTCTACAAATCTACAATCGGTATATCAAACAAAGTGCTAAAATAAAGTAACATAGGCAGGCACTCTAGATAGTTTGAATACTTCTTCTTCTTCTTACATCACTAATGTCTAGAATTATATTGTTTGTTACATCATTAATTAGATCCATTTAGAGTAATCTTATTTTGCTTAATGTCTTTTCGTGAAATTCCAGATAACGCCGATTGCTTGACCGACTGATTCGAAATCGTTCCGGCGATGTGGGTCTTGGTGGTGATATTGGTTCGCTGCGGCTGGTCTCTGTATTCAGGAAAATCTGCAAGAAGAAAAGAGAGTGGTTGAAAATATCAGTAAAAATTCACACATAAAAATGCACAAAGTCAAGTAAAAGACGTAAGGGCCGTTCATAAATTACGTCTCGCTAAAATTGACAGGTTCAGGAAACCCCCTACCTTCTGTCACGATACTTCACTAAACCCCTTCCCCCCGGATTGTTTTGTCACGCTATTGTAATATTCCAATCACCTCCAATTATAGTCTTGGTTTTCTCTCATCAATTTCGTTACGTATCAACCCTCTCTTCCCCTATCACACTTTGTTACAAAATAGCGTTACGTAATTTATGAACGACTCCAAAAAGAAAATGTGTAAGCTTTTCACACATCCTACTCAAACATTCATCGGAATTCATACGTGAACCAACATCAATAGTGTTTGAATACCAAATAGACCAAAAGTACGGATGAATGGAATGTCCGTAGTAAATTGCTTTCAAATATGTCAAATATGTTCGAATTGTGTTGCTATTCAAATTCAACACAAATTCGACGGACAATAATCCCAATACTTGAATGCTAATTCATTGTCGTACAGTCTAATGAATGATTTTATTGGAATAGTATCTCCTCGCAATCGGATCGTCTATTGTTTCTTAGATTTTGCTTCTCTATTCTCAAAGCGCTGTTTTCCAAGACTATACTTGCGTTCGATTGATCGTTTGTCGCCTACATGTACATCTGTTATCATTGAGAATAACATATAATAAATGGAAACCTCCGGCTAAGTTGGTCTCTTACATAGCTTAATGTGTGCCCAAACAATTGAAGTAAAAGATTTTGAAAATGATTTGATCGAAGGAAGTAAAAGACTCGATAGAAATACCGTTGATATGATTTCTGTCTGTGACAGTGCCATTTTCAGGCTTCTAGAGGCTAATCATATTAATCGACTCGCTCAAATAACATTCATCAGAAAATCCTTCTAAACAGACGTTTTGTCAAAAACGTCTGGATCGCAAATTTCAAATTTAAATTCAACGACAAAAGAAGTACAAAGACTTCCAGAGCTTACGTATAACTTCGCAGCATACCAAATATTTCAAAGGACGTGACAACGTATGATACTAAACCGATCACACACTATGGTACAGAGCTCATCATGTTCAAATGAATGAAAAAAGTCTTTCTACCAATTGACATATAGCAGAAATGCAACGACATAATTTCCAATCGAAATTAATTCAACATGGAAATAAAACGACCTCCGAAAACTATTTTAACATCGTCGTATCAACGTCAATACTAATTTGATGCATTATACGATGAACAATGAACACACGAGTTCCTCAAAATTAATTCAATAAAGGCTGACATCGGCAAACATAGAAATTGTAATTCATTTTCTACTTTGCACATTGTAATCTAATCAAACAATAAACTGCATGGCGACGGTCATTCTGTACATATATAAGTTGTACTGAGGGTAGTTGACTGTACTGAGTATACCATGCTGACCGTTTTCACTTAGTTTATTGTTATTGTCACTCACAAAAGGAACAGGAAATCAATATGTTACAA